>CDEZ01023446.1:14530-44718 GCA_000826365.1 Acanthamoeba royreba
AAGCGTTCTGTACTTTCTTTTGTCATCCATGGCCGGAGCGCTGTGGAGCTCAACTGACGAGCACTCACACATAAAGACTAAATATATATATATATCGCACTTTCCTTAAAGGCAAACCGCTTGCTACGGCCAATCACCTAGCGAGGCGCGAATGTAGCCAATCACCTGAGGCGTTTCCGCGGTTTGGACCGCGAGTGACAAGGGGACAAGCAATAAAAGGTTGGCCAGACAAGTTGCTTCATTTTTTGACCACACAAGTTGCCGTGTACTAGAGCCATCTTGACCATCTTGACACCGGCCCCACCATGGAGGACCGCCTCCTCTGCACCGACGTACCCAAACTTAACCTTCCCTACCATTGTGTCCTTCTGAAAAAGATTTAAAACAGAATAATTGATTTTACTTTTTTTTGATGAAAAATGGTTTACAGATTGGTGCACTGACGGAGAGGCTGCGCGACCCTGAGAAGGGGGTGACGGTCAAGGACCGCCGGTCCCTTCTCCGCACCTATCCTAAGACCTTTCTCGGTACCGTTTCTTTTTCTGTATTTTACTCAAGATTAAAAACATAAATGATAATAATTATTATTGACAATTATAAATAATTGATTATTGATAATTATTCTAAAATGCTGCAGGCTGTGAGTGTGTCGATTGGGTATATAAGAATGCTGTAGGCCTCCGTTCACGCAATGAAGCCGTCGATGTGTGCCAGCAGCTCCTTGACGCCGTACGTCACCACCGCTTCCCCACGCTATGTTTCTGTCTGTGTTGTTGATCGCTCACACTCACGGTTATAAAGGGCGTGTTCAAGGCGATCAACAAGAGGCGTCAGATCATCTTCTACGACGCTTCGGTGCTCTATCGGTTCACTGTACACCCATCGTCTCAGGTTTCTCAAACTACGGTTCCATACTCACGGTGACCTGGGCACTGCGGGGGGGTCGTCTCTCATCAGGTTGATTTCACTGGCGGTGAGTGCTATGAAGATGAAGAAGATCACGACATTCTTGGCGAGCAGATCAAGATATCGTCCGATCAGTTGGATGATGTCCTTGTGGCCTTCAGTAACGGAATTGAAGTCAAGAAACGGCGACACTTCCTGCATTCCTACGATCAGTGTTTCTTGGGTACATCTGCCCTTCTCTTGCCTGATCCCTTGCTGCCTCTTACCAAACGTCGTTCTTTACTTTAGGATCCGATGCCGTAGACTGGCTCGTTAACAAGTTCTGCGTCTCGCGAGTTCAAGCCATTGAGTTGGGCCAAAAGATGATGAGCATGGTATCTTCATTGTCCTTCGGATGAGACAACGTTGACATCTCACTTACTTGCTGGTCAGGGTTTCTTTGTAAACGCTAAAGATGCCGACAGAGGGTTCGAAGATAGCAGTCACGAGTACTACCGTTTTGTGGTAAGTTCCTGATGCCTCTTTCGAGAATGAATGCGTATACTTAACACTTGGGTTTTCTCATGTAGGACGCAGACGCTGCGGGACCGCAGGTTACTGACAAAACGACGCTCTATGACTTTAATGTGCTAGATATTGATAAGAATCCAGTCTCTCTTAGCGCGTTCAAAGACCAAGTAGTATTGGTTGTGAACGTGGCATCGTTCTGAGGTCTGACCCCTAAGAACTATACTCAGCTCCAAGAGGTTCGTACCGCCTTACCAATACCTTTATTCATTTTCAAAACTTAATGCCTCGATCACGCATGTAGTTGGTGGAAGCTCACGGAGCAAAGGGATTCACTGTTCTCGGTTTCCCTTGCAATCAATTTGGCAAGTACGTGTGCAAAGGATCACACCCCTGTAAGAGACATGTGCTCAGCGCTGTTGATGAATGAAATGCAGACAAGAGCCAGGTACAAACGACGAGATCAAGGAGTTTGTAAAGAAGTACAACGTTACATTCCCGCTCTTTGATAAGGTATGCTCTAGTATCTCAACAAATCCAATCAGCTAACTCTGGAGCTCAGATCGACGTGAATGGACCTAAGGCTCACCCACTCTATAAGTGGCTCAAGGACGAGTACGTTACATGAAGCTAAACACAAGATTATGATATCGAGTCTTACCACTCCTGCTCCTCAATTCAGGGTTCCCGGCTCGTTGGGTCTAAAGGGCATCAAGTGGAACTTTACAAAGTTCCTGGTTAACAAGCAGGGGAAACCTGTCGGACGCTACGGCCCACCTACCGATCCCAAGTCCATCGAGGGCGATATTCTCACGCTCCTTGAACGAGACACCCTATAGAGCGGCCAACAGAGCCACCTGCCCTTACAGCCGAAGGCAAGTGAGGAACAAGATCTGAGAGACGTCTTGATTGGAGGAGTGCATGCGAATGAAGGTGCCTTCGGAAAACACAGCCTCAGCTGCTCGTGTCGGAGGCGCCTGATAGACCCGGAGCGATTCCACCCACCGTCGCTCCTTTGTGCTTCCCCTTTGTGGCCATCTCTCGTACTCTCCTTCCTTGCCTTGTCTTTGCCTGCTGGGCAGTTTTTGCAATACGACTATGACAGTTTAGAATAGGAGGCTTCTGGACTCGTCTTCCTGGGCCAGCATAGGTGCGGTGTTGACACAACTTCACTCTCTGAGACTATCTACTCCAGGAATAAGCTCTATCTAATGCGAGGTCAACCTATTCTCTTTCCTCTGTCATGTACGTTGTCCGCCATCTCGTCTCTTCCCTCACCTGCCCGCTAACGGATATCTAAGATATCCATTAGCAGGTTTAGGCTAAATGATATCTGTTACAGCTCCGATAAAGCTAACTTTCCTTGCATAGGATAAAAGCCTCCGTTAGGAAAGGCTGTACTCTAACTCAGAACTTACCTGTTCTGTTACCACAAACAAGTGAAGGGGCTACCACAACGGCCGGGTTCCTTCCAGACAGCGAGTTGACCTTGATCTAGCCTCCGTGATATGAGGAGGTCGCGCTAGGGCCTACATATCTCTTCTACACATCATGCTTCCGCGTCCAGCGACCTCTGCGCTTGCTGTTCTCTTCCTTCTCTCACTCTTTCTGGCCTCTACTTGGGCTGCGAGGTTCAAGGTATGTTATTATTGAGTTCGTCGTGGTTGAAAGTACACGCCTGACTCTCGAACAACAGGCCACCGATTCAGCCTCTTTCGTCCGGGCGATTCAACAAGCGAATCAGGACGATGGACCCCATACAATCATAGTGGGCGATGGGAGCCCCAACATGCGAATCGCTATCCAAGGGGATCTTCCCGTCCTCACTCGCACCGTTCATTTCGAGACTGCTTTCGTGGGCACTGAGGAGAAGGACAGCGAGGATGATTATGGGTTGCTGTTCTCCCTCATCTCTGGATTCTCTTCCAAGAAGGAGAAAAAGGAGGAAGTTCATAATCCACTCCCTCAGGTACACTCAACCGTCTCGCTAAGCGGCGAGAACAGCGCAAGGTTCGGTCTTAGGTTCGGTCCAGGTTTGTCTTTTCTCCTTCGCCCTCGTTGTTATAATACCAGTAGTTCTCACTGTCCCTTCGTTTCTCTCTTAGGGAGCGATGAGAGTACCGTTTCTGGACTCTCCTTTGTTAACTTTGTCGAGGCCGCGATCGTAGCTGATGCACCTGTCTCCATCACCGCATGCTCTTTTGGGTAGGACCCACCCTCAATGAACTTGTTTACTTCGTTTATACTAATGCCGTCTTTCAATGCAGTGAGAACAATGAGGGCAATAGGGGGAATGCCATCATCATTCGTTCCTGCCCCTCCTCAATCACGCAGAGCACAATTGCAAGCAGCGGACAGGCTGGTATCGTCGTTTCTTGCTCTGGTTCCATCATGATTGGCAACAATCAGATCACGGGCAGCGGCGCTGAGGGACTGCATCTCGATGTGAACGAAGCTGTCATTGGTACTCACGTCTCTTTGCTGATCCAACGTACCATCTGATAATCGATTCACGTTAATGCAGAGGAGAATAGAATCTTCAACAGCCAGAGCCACGGTATGGTTGTCTCCAGACCTATGCACGCTGTCATCAGGGCCAACATCATCGTACGGAAAACACAACTGCTCCGCTAGTCATTAAACTTACACTCCCCACATCCACCAGGCACACAACGGCGGCGATGGTATTCACGCAAGCCTGGATGAGGGCAGCACGGTGGCCAGCAATTTCCTTTATGGCAACACCCGGGCAGGCCTGCATCTGCAAACCCTTCCTGATGAGTGTCCGGCTACAGTCATCGTTGAGCACAACTTTGTGGGCATCAGTGAAGCCAAAAAAGTGGAAGGCAACGCAGGTACTACGTGATGGGCGGACAGGTTAGTTTGTTGTACTCCAAACTCACTTCGCCGCTCAGGGTCCGGCATTGAGAGCTACACTCCCGTTCGGCTTGTGAATAACACTATCGGAGGTAACGTGGTGGATCAGTTCCGGCAGGCAAGCCTAGTTCATTGTACTAACCCAGGCCCTGCCTTTCTCTAGGCAATGGCGCTTGGGGTATCAAGCTGCAGAGGGCCACGCAGTCCTGCACGACAGGCAGCTGGACCTGCCATGTCTACGGTACGCTCATAATGTAGAGTCATTGCCTTCGACTGGAACCTGACGTTTTATGATAACTATAGGTAACAACGTCGGAGCGTCGCCAGCTCTGCCTGGGCTGAAGATGGGCAATACTGGTGGCGGTCTGTACTCTCGCGATATGCATATCGTCACTGAGCGTGTCGGCACGGCTGGCTGTACGCTTACATGTTCCAGCTTTCAAGTTGAATTGGATTGATCAATAACACACCTTTTATGCAGTCAACGTGTTCGCAAACAACAAGGGCAAGGGTATTCTCATCGAAGGAGCTCAGGAACACGTCATCATGCACAACTACATCGGTTGGGATGGTTCCAACGTACGCTCATTTCTGTCAACATGAGAAAGTGGTCCTAATCCTTGATTCATATTTCGGACAGTTGTTTGGCGGCCATGAAGAACAAGGCTTGATGCTCGCCGATACTGACCATGCTACCATCTCTGAGAACGTTGTGATAGCCAACACTGAGGGCGTGCGCGCTGACTACCTCCAGAGTATCACTATCCGCAACAATCGCGTAGGAGTTCTCCCGATGGACTACGCCAACACGCTTACGACCCACCTCCGCGGTGTCGTCGTCAATGCACCAGTGGACAACGCTTCCTTCGTGGCGGAGATTACCAATAACATGATCGCCTGGTGTCGCGAGAGTGCCATCACCGTAAGCGGTGGAGGTGCACATGTGGTGAAAGGAAACACCCTTCATCCTCTCGACGACTCCTATGTACGGCTCTCCCACATCCAGACGCGCGTTACGTACTCACCTAACCTGGACCCTCTTGTGCAGGCGGTGCTTGATCAGCACATGTACGGCCTAAAGCTGCAATCGGTGGGTCAGGTCGACTTCAGTGAGAACTATCTCGATACGCAGCACTTGGACGTCCTGACGAACGGCATCTCGCTTCGCTCGAACGTCGGACCTCAGGTTAGTGCACAGCGGCTGACATCCTGTACTCAGAAAAGCTTAACCTGTGCCACTCTTTCGCTTCTCCTAGGTCTTGTCCAGGCGCACCATAGCACAGGACTGCGTCACAACGACCGTCTGCACGGCGACACCGACCAGCTCGCCTCAGCCAAGTCCTTCCTCCACGCCCACGCCTTCCATCACGCCCACATCCTCTCCGACCCGGTCGCCCACTCCCACACAGACCAGTACCCCCACGGTATCGCCAACGCGGTCCCCCACCAGAAGTCCAACAAGCTCCGTCACCCCTTCGCGCTCATCAACGCCAGCGAACAGCCCCTCGGCCTCGATCACTCCATTGGATTTGACCAATCTCACGATCAAAGTCTCCAACAATCGGCTGCCTGGCCGAGACGGGCGTTTCAATTCTGGGGACAGCTGGTACTTCAACTTTGATATCGGTACCGTACCGGCGATCGCGGGCAACGTGCAGATCACCGTCGGCAAGATTATGCCTCTCTTGACCTGGAAGGCCGGCACAAACGTTACTGTGAACGCAACAGGAGCGAGTGGAGCCTTGGATACCCCATCTGCTGGTTATCTTCAGGCCACCGTACCCCTAATTTACCCAGGCGCTCCCGTGCGCGTTACGGGCACTTTCACGGTCGTGCAAAGCTCGCTTCTCTACAAGTACCTGTGCGGAACGTCCAAGATCTTCTTCCCGTATCCCAACGTAAACGTGACGTCGAGAAGAGCCTCAGCGTTCCGGGCGTCCAGCATAGCATCTATCGGATCTGATGGAGGCCTAGCTATCTTCAATTCCCCGAACTGTTCTGACAGCCGCAACCGGACGGTCCAAGAGGAAACCGCAGCTCGATCCTTCGCTCTCGTCGTTGTCAGCGCAGCAACCGTCAGAAAGCCATCCTTGGGGGTCAACGGTACCAACCTTGTCATGCCTCCCGATAACACGATGGGACTCGTAGCTTCGAACGTCGCGCACATGGTCGCCAGGATGGGCTATAGCTTCTTCACCAGCAACAAGGCCGAGATTGCCCAGTTCCTTGTGGACAACGGCTGGTACAATCAAGTCATGAATTGCCCAAGCTTGCCAGACTTGAATGTCACCCTCGCCACGGGTGACGCCGATACCGTCAAGCCCACTCTTGTCAACTGGCTAGTGGGTCTCTCATTCGCGCCCAACACCTTCGTCACGGCCGTAGAGGCCACGAATCCGACAGCCTCTGGGTCAACGATCACCGGCACGTGGGTCGGCATGGCCTTGCGCTTCGTAGACACTTGCCCTTGAGCGAGCGCGCCTCTTCTCTGCGTACTCCCTTCATCTCTCCTATCACTCCTTCACTCCTGCACATAACGAACGCTACCTAGACGATTGATGATTCGAGCTGGGCAAGAGTGTCCACTCCCTCGCCACGACCATCGCGCCACCCATACGGATACCTGCATCTACTCGTAGAACAACATCCTTTCCGATTACGACAACTTCATCACCTGCAGAGTCAACCACCACATCTTCATTCTCCTGCTCCAGCAACCTCTCTTTCGGGCTCCTCTCTCTCTCGCTGTTCCGATCTCCCTCATACTTGTGTCTAACATTACGCGTAGTACCTTTCTAAACAACAGGATACCCCTTCTTGATGCATCTTTTTCCAGCACATTTGTACACAATATGCTCGGGATGAACACCCTCAATGATACCACATTCTCCCCAGAGCTACGACGAATAGCAACTTCGGAAAATATTCGTAGTATGCAGAATATTTATGGCATTTGGTGCCTGCCATCTTATTGGTTGCTCTTCACTTCATCACCCTCTTTGCCTTCATCTGCAACATTCAGCTCGGTTTGCTACCTTTTATTGGCGCCGTTTCGCCTGTGTTTTGCACACAACCTACTCCTGCCTGCCACAGACATAAACCAACACAAGACACACATCCAAGACCCGAGACTACCTGTACACAACAACACCTGATGGCGGATAACAACACAACGAAGGACGAGCCCATTGCCGACCTTTTCCTCTTCCTCGACGGCATCAAGGGACCCGTCACCGATGCCGATCACGAAGGCTGGATCAAGTTGTCGTCCGTGCAGTTCGGCGTGGGCCTGGCCATCGGTCGCGGACGACGCTACGGGCGACACAACCAGACGCCTGCGGAGAAGGAGGCGGAGAAGAAGAAGCTAGAAGAGGAGGATGCCGCTGCCAAGAAACGAGGCGAGACCGAGGAAGAGGCCTGGCTCCGCCGTGTCAAGAGCACCACGGAGACCTCGGAGCCGTCCTGCAGTGAGGTGACAGTGTCGAAGGAGACTGACGCCTCGTCGCCTCTCCTGTTTCACACCGCAGTGCTACGGAAGCCAAGGAGGCGCGCCATTGTCGAGGTTGTCCAGCGAGCGGACAAGTCGACCATCCGGTTCGAACTCTCCACCGTCTTCATCTCTGCCTTTTCCTTGTCCGCGGGCAGCCGAGCGAAGTCCGGCGCTGGTCGCTCGGTGGAGTCCATTTCCCTCAACTACCGCAACATCGAGTTGGGCGTCCGTACTGCCTCTGGTGAGAGTGTGAGTGCCGGCTACGACATCACGGACGTTAAGGTCACCCTGAACGGTGAGGTCGTGCCGCCTTTCTACGACAGGAAGAACGATGATAACGACTACTGAGCTTCTTTGTCGTTAAAATAAAATAAACATTTTTGTATTTCGGAAACTGTTTGCAATTTGGCAAATCAATCTTCGGGAAATACCAAGGAAATGCGAAACAGAAATTCAACATAGAACTGACAAGTCAAAGACAAAAACATTCGCATCTCCTGACACATTTACCACATGGATCGAGCGAACATTAATGAGGCACGAAACAATTTTATTTTCCTCTTTATAAACTGCAAAAAACGTGGCTTAAATGAATTTGATTAAATAAAAGAACGTTGTGAACTGATTTGGCGATTTTGTGGTGTGCGCAGTACTATGCGGAATTGGAGAAAAGAATCGAGGAGCTGGGAGTGCCCCTGACGGCGCCGCAGTTCCTTGCGGTGGTCCTGGGCGGCATCTTTGTCGTCCTGTTCCTGCTGAGCGTGATCTTCCGAGGGAAGAAGAGCGGCAACTCGTTCCTCTTCCTCGGCCTGTGCGGAGCGGGCAAGACCGCCCTCTTGTGTCTGGTACAGCGCCTTGCATGGTTTTCACCTGCACGTAGTACTACGAGTGCTTACGCGTGCCTTGTGTTGGTGTTGTTCTCGGTATACACAGTTGAGGGACGGACGAGTTGTGGAGACAGTGACCAACATGAAGGAGAACGACGTCACATTCAACCTGCGCTCGAATGGCCGTACCGTTCGCATTGTGGACTTCCCCGGTTCGTGAGCTCATCCTTTGAGCACGAGGCAATCGGGCTTCCTCACCAGGCTCCTATTTTCTGTGTGACTTTTTTCATGAGCAGGTCATCAGAGGGTTCGCGCTCAGCTGGATAACTTCTTGCCTATCGCCAAGGGCATCGTATACCTCGTTGACTCGGTTGAGTCACGCTCGCAGCTCACCCAAAACGCACAGTACGTCTTCCGCGCCTCCTTCGGTCTAATCTCTCTCATCGAATCGAATTGATTGCTGATCCCTGTTGGAATAATAGGTTCCTCTTCGATCTGTTCACCAATAAGGTCGTCAACAAGCGAAGAATCCCCGTTCTTATTGCATGCAACAAGAGCGAGATGGTGACGGCCAGGCGTAAGGACTTCATTCAGGAAGAGCTGGAGAAGGAACTGTACGTGTCCACTGTCTTATCAGCGGTATTCTGGTTCCTTATACTCGATGCCACCACAGAGATCATCTGCGAGAGAGCAGCGGGCGAGGAACGATGGCCGACATTGATAACAGGAAGGGAGGTGAGGTCGAAGAGATCATCCTCGGTGCACCTGGAGAGCCCTTCAAGATGGACCAGCTGCCTTTCAAGGTTTCTTTCGTCGAGTGCTCCGTCAGGCAGGACGAAGTGGGTGCTGTGGAGGAATTCATCAGCAAGTGAGGATGTCTACTTTACGATCACCAGTGTTACGGAGAGTTCATTCATACCGAACAGGTCCACGTTCCTCGTGGTGATGTTCATCTTTCGGTTCTACCTTCGTAGAGGGGGATCAAGTAGCTAGCCCGAACCTGCACCTCACACTGTGATCTTGCGGGTAACGCTTATGCTAAAAGCGAGGCCAGATTATCTGGCTTGATAGGAAACAAAAACTTTTAAAATGACGCCTTATAATCATTGCAAATAGTTAAAATTTTTATCGCATGCTGGGCTACTGGCTCCGAGACACAAGGATACCGCGAGGTGGGCACCAACTTGCGGTCCGTGGCTGCTGGGCGCAATCGACGAAGTAGAAGAAGCCCCAGTAGCGGCCTCCCATCGATCCAAGCAATCGATCATACCGGCAGGCGACAGCTTACGGAGGTTCTAGAGGTGTGCCCCATTTTTTTAAACGCCTTGGCCAAGATCGGGGTGGCGCTACACGCAATCGATCATCGCGACCTTTACGCGCACCCAGGAATCGTGTTGACTTGACCCCAGTACGCGTTTCAAGCACCAGAGGGTCCTGATCATCTCTCCATTATGGAGGAAAGCGAAGTGCAAAGTGGTCTGGAAGACGGTAATCTTTAGGCCTCTTTAATTTGATCCTTTTTTGAAAAGGGGAGATGCAACATATTCTCAACGCGATCTTGAACTTTGTATTTTTATTTATTTTATTTAATTTGGAATCAGGAAACGGATTTATTTGAACATTATTATTTGTAGATCTTTGGCTCACTCGGGTGACCGCGCAGGTGCTACCGCGCAGGATAGCCTGACATCGGCCACGTCTTCGGCCCGCTTACCGGTGGTGCGTTCGCTGCACGACTCTCGTCACTCTTCGGAAGTCACGCGTGACAGCGGTAAGATAGAACTCAAGTTCAAGACCGTCCCCACGCTCCCTCTCCTAGAGTTGCCCAAGGGCTGTGTTGCATGCGTGAACGGGAAGTACGATTACTCTGTCGCCGCAAGCAAGCCCTTCAGCATCAACATTTCTGATGATCAAGAGCGTACGCTTGCCACAATAGTAGGGAACATTGCGTTACATTCTTTAACCTGTGTACGGATTCGATTGACTTCAACAGAGAACACGTTCCAAGTGCAGGTGGAGCCTGATGACTTTCTTACCGCCATACCAGAACCAGAGATGGGCATCTTCCCTGATGAGTTCGATAAAGAGGTATACTGAAGCCCCCCTATTGCTCATCTTCTTCCTACTGGAGACTGAATGGTAACAATGCGCCCTCCAGAAATTAGAAAAGGTAGTGAGTAGCATCAGCTGTCCTGAATACATGCCGTACATATTCAAGGCAACAGTGTCGCCTCTTCGACCTCCTAGCCAGGTGCGTTCGATCATTTGTGGCGACAACATCAGTCGCGATTCAGGTTCTCATTAAGTCTGCTTGCTTCTCTCCAGATCGCTGATGTGGAAAAATGCCAAGATATTAACGAGGTCATTGCTAAGAAGAAAATGCCGGATGTAGGGACCACTTACATCAAAGTTACTGATACAAAGCTGCCGCCCAAATTGCTTAAGACACTGGGCAAACACGTACATCCCTTTAGATTAGATCCGCGGCGATGAATACTTACACTGATGTTTCGAATTCGTCTCGCAGATATCACACTACGTGAACTTGAACGTCCTTATTCTGCGCTCGATCCAGCTTTCGAAGCTGGACGATTTCGCCCTACCCAAGCTGCAATACCTCGATTTCTCGGACAATCTGATTAAGACTGTCAAGTCGTGCCTAGGCATGTTCAAGCACTCTCCTTATCTTGAGGTTGTCAAGCTCCAGGGAAATCCAGTTACAGAAAAGACGATTTACCGAGCCAAGGTGAGTTGCCTTTCTTTTGCCCCACCTTCAGACGGACTGTCTGACCACATCCTAATCTTGCGAACTTCGTTAGTTGATAGGAAAGTGTAACCTTTATCTGAAGGCTCTTGACGACAAGAAGATTGAGATACCAGAGAGGATTGAAGCCATGCTTCTCTACGGTTCTAAGACTGTCAAACAAGCCATCGGCCAAATTCAGTGGGACCTTTGCTTTACCTCAACACCTGATGTCAAAGGCAAGTATCTACCCATACATGCTCGCTTAAATAGCCATGTTAACCTTATTTCCTGTGTAGCGATGAAATCGTGGCAGCCAGCGCAACTTGTGATGCTTGCGTTGCCGAAGCAGAACTTGGCTGTCTTCAACGTAGGAGCACTGGTGAATCTCGAGTATCTGGATCTATCCAGAAATGTCATTAAGGAGATGCGTGGCATGGGGCTGGAGAAGTGCCGCGTGCTACAACATCTTAACCTGAAGCAGAACCTCATCCAAAAGCGCGAAAGCCTCAAAGTGTTGGGCTTCCTGCCGTGCCTTCAGTATCTCATGCTCAAGGGTAATCCGGTCACACAGACGCCGGACTACCGACTCACTAGTACGCGATCTAGCATTGCAAAACACTTTCATTCAACGCCTGTCTAACCTGAAATTACAGTTACGTTTGAGACTCGATATCTTCGAGGCTCAAACAGAACAACAGGTCTCGTAGAGCTCGACGAAGTTCCCATTACTATAGACGAAAGGATAGCAGCTCTTACCGCTAACAAGACAAGCATCAACATCGAAAAGTGGAGGTACTTAAGTTTCACAGCACGTGTATCTCCCAGGAGTGCTAAATGAGGACACGGATTTACAGATGGCGCTACGTTCTCATGCAAAGCTTCGGTCATATGCAAATCAAGTCCGCGGATATCGTGGCTAAAATTAAGACCCTCTCATTCCCCAAGTGTAAGCTCAGTGTGGTCGATGTATGGATACCGCTCTGCTTTGGCATGAGTCCTCGTACTTACCACTGTTTCTCCGATGTACAGCTCACTGGGTTCAGAGCAGTGGAATATTTGGACCTCAGCCACAATAACTTGAAGGACGTAGCAGGCCTGGAGAATCTGATAAGGTACACTTCATATCCATGAGTAGTATTCATTCTATGCTCACTTGCTATCAGACTGCGGTTTCTCAACCTAGCGGATAACCCCAAGCTCAAGTGGAAGGCTGTGCTGGCCAAACTGAAACCCACCACGACACTGGAGAAAGTCAGTTTTTGCGTCTCAACGCCCGGCCACCCACGGCAGGCCAAGAATAAGAAGTACCGCTCGTTGGTACTCAAGGGATTGCTCTTAAATTTGGATCTGTTCTCCGTCGATGATATCCCCGTTTCCCCGGCCGAGCGTGTGGAAACCTATCGTTCCATGAAGGGTATTACGAATGAGAAGGCTGAACGCTACCGCTTCTTGCTGGCCATAGTTATCGATGTTATTCCGGTACGACCATTCCATCCCACTAGAACTGTAGGCTGCTAACAATGTAGTATTGTTACAGCCAACGCACCGCAAGTATTATCCTGATTCTGTTGAACCGGGCATGCAATATGACCCACTAAAAGTCAAGAGCCTTTTCCGCCTACGAGGTATGGGGATCACACTTGCTGACTTTAGGTATGCGGCTTTCCATGTACCTTCTCTCAGCTCCTTAACGAACTGACCAAATTTGTGGAAAAGGCCCTTCAAGAATCTCGAAGAGATAAACCTATCCAGAAATAGACTTACCGACATCGCGGTCATTGGCCTTGACCAGCTTCCACATCTCAAGGTTCTCGACGTTTCGTTTAACCAAATTGGAGGCACTTTACAGAGTGTACGATATCTCATCGCTCGCTGATTGACCGTTTCTATATTAATTCCTGTTCTTTTTGGTGATGAATCCAGTTGGCTAGCTTTTTAGACACGCTGACCACGCTCGAGTGCTTAGGGATACGCGGCAATCCAGTTGTCAAGAACTTTCCTGAGGACAGAAAGAGGCTCATTGCAATGATGTCTCGCATGAAAGACGTTACTTGTCGCTTACAGGTGATTGATCTCCATATCTCCATCTCAGAACGCGTCGAGGCCTGGAAGCGGTCCTCCAGCGTAAAGAAAGGTATTAATCAAATGCTTGGTTTCACCATCAAATGGTTGAATGTGATTTGAATTTGTCACCCCAGGTCTCACGCTGCGGAGGTCAATGTCACTTTCACCGGATCAAGTTGCTCGCTTCAGGATGGAGGCCATAATGTTCCAGCGTATTCCTTCGAATATCCCTGCGGATCAACTCAAAACGCTGGATCTCTGCGAGTGTGCTCTGCCCTCATTCGATGTCAGTAAGTTCAGTGGTCTCGAGATTCTTCTCATGAGGAAGAACGATATCCATACGACCGGTGACATTCAGGGCTTAACCGAGCTTCCACTTCTACGCGTGCTAGATCTTAGAGAGAACTGCTTCGAGAAGCTTGCCGATTTCGTAGATATCGTTAATCGCATGCCGTTACTCGTATCGATCGGCGTGCGCGGCAATAAGTGCTCAACTTCCAAGGACTACCGTACCAAATTCTTGGCCCTGATGCCGCAGCTACATGAGTCACGCTTCCCTCTATCGGTCATCGATAACGAGCCAATTGGTATAGAAGAGATCTGCAACGTGTGGAAGGCCCCCAAGACAATGTCTGCACAAGAGAAGTTCTTCCACGTGCTCATCCTTCGCAAGACTCCTGACATGCCGCTGGACCAAGTGAAGGAACTTGATCTTACCTTCTGCGGCCTCACTGGTATGGATCTCAGCAAGTTCTCTGGCCTAGAGAAGCTCAGTCTCCGTGGCAATTCCATCGATGCGCCTGGTCTTCTCGGTGAGTGATTTTTGCATTCTGCGTGCTCATATAAGTATTCGTACTTACGACCCAGGCTTGACAACGCAGCATCACACGTCACCAAACTGCAACAGTTGGCAGCTCTTGACGTGTCGGACAATAATGTATGCGACTTTGCTGCTCTGATCGCCGTGGTCAAGGCTCTTCCTAAGCTGGAGTTCTTCTCATGCATCGGCAATCCATGCTTCCCCAATAATGAGCCACTACTAAGGATCAATCTTATTACCAAGATACCCTGCATGAAGCAGCTGGGTGCGCCACTAAAGCTCCTCAACGGATTTGAGATCACCATCGCAGAGCGGGTTTGTCCTTTCACCTGTTTAGCTCGGTGATCACCAGCACTTACCTGCTGTTTGTGGCTGGACAGAGCCAAGCCTTGGAAAGGGAACCCGGCCTCGACCTGGAGAACTTCCGTTTGGATTTGCTCTTTGAGAAGGTAAGGGTGACGGAGAACGATACGGATAGAATACTACAAATCCAACAGCTAGACGTCAATAACTTCGAACTCACATCTCTTCGACGCCTGAGCCCCTTCACCCACTTAGCATTCCTTAATGCTAGTCACAATCGCCTAAGAACGCTTGAGGAGGATGTCTTCCTTAGCCTGCCCTGTTTGACATACCTCGGTAAGTTCATCATGTGCATGACCTACTTCGAAATTGCAAGTTAATTCATCCATTTCCCAGATATCCAGCACAATGAGCTCGAAGATAAGGGCGCGAAGCTTTTGGCCGTCTTTTCCCATATGCCCGCTCTTAAGGCTCTCTTCATAAGGTACCGATGCTGCTCTGTTCTCAGTAGCGCTTGTTGATCTCACTAGTTGAGCATTCTATTTAGAAAATCGACCAAGGACAAGAGCAAAACGAATAAACCCAGGCAATATCTACGAAGGGTGTGCTCAGTTGTGCGACAGATCGAAATGCTGGATGGGCTTCCTAATCCCTTCTTGGTATTACCGGCCTGCCTGTTGCCTCAGTCCTGGGCTAACTATCTTCTGCGGCAGGTACATGGCCCTGGAGGCTCTGGAGTTGGAGGCCAAGTAGCTCTGGCTGGTGTTCCTCTAGAAGGGGGTAGTCCGCTTGCAATGGGCTATCCAGGCATGTTCCCGCCCGAATCGCCAATGCTGCCTCTTCCCGGTTCAGTTACAGAAGGTTACCTTCCGCATATGTTACCTGTGGGCAACGGAACTCCAGCCCACCCAGGTTTCCCTGTGCTGCCTACATACCCTAGTCCTTTCAACGGCTCAGTGCCAGCCGATGCCGTACCGCCTGATGCACCGCCATTGAGCCCTGTCAGCGAACCCCGAAGAGAGTCTGCTTTATCAATTCAAGATAGCAAGCTTGCCGACAAAGATGAGGACTACGATGAGGACGATGAGGACGATGATGAAGAACCTCTTTCAAGCGAATCTGAGTCTAGTCACAGTGATAGCGAGGACAGCGACGAAGATGAGCTACCCCTTGAGGGCCTGTCAAATGTGTCGGTTTCTACTCTTCGTATGCGCCGGACCGATTACAAGAGCGACAATTCTACATCAGACGACGACAGCGAAGAAAAACCCATCCGCTCCCGGCATGATCCCTATAGCATCCGCAAAACGATTATGTCTCCGGCCGCCAACACCGTGGCGCGCAGGCCGACATTCAGGAAATCCGAACAACAGCGCTTGGAAGAAGAAACGGTGGGCCGGCCAAAGCAGGTCTCTGACTCCGATGACGATAGCGGAATTGGTGAAGAGGATGATGATCTCGATGATTATGAAGAAGAGTACGAGGAAGACCAGAGCAAGGAGAGTGAGAACGATGACAGCGGTCATGCGGAAAGCGGCGCTCGTATACCAAGGCTCAGTAGCAACGAGACAGAGGAAGTCGAGGAAGGTAGACTGTGGGAACCTGAACGGGAGATCGCACGGCAAAGCGACGTTGATGACGCGGAGCAAAAGAGTTTCAAGGAATCCATGCGCCAACCCGCGCCCGCCAAGAGGGACACCGGGAAGGAAGAGGCAGACAAGGGCAAGGCCAAAAAGTCAAGTCAAGAAGTAAACGGCAGCAAGGCCTCAGAAACCAGCTCTACTGACTCTGACGAAGATGCCGCGGTACGTCTGTTTGATGAACGTCCCTCTTTAAAAACATCAGGCTCTAATTGTGTTGTTCCGCAATCCAACAGGTAAAGGAAGACGAGTACTGGTCCGACGATGATGATGACCAATCCGAGGATGAGCCACGCTCAAGTATCATGCCCTGGCCCAAGAACAAGACGCCCAGGGAGGATGGGGACACCCTACGAACACTGGCCTCCCAGGTTTCTGGAGATATACTTGCTGACTACGGCTAAGACAGTTGTCTGAGGCACGTGCGGGTTGCCTGCCCTGTGCAGCCCACCGCCACGCGTGTGAGTGTAACTTGAAACTTAGCGCCATGACGGTGTCATACTGTACAGAAATATTACTGTATGTCTTGATTTATATTCAAATAATAAATAGAAATAGAAATAAATATCTTCCATTTATGCCTTCCGTCCGTAAACATAAGAAGATGGACGAAGAGAGCAAGCAGGCCACGAACCGAGAGAGGACGGACCATCCGGCAGAGCTTATCGAACGTAACGAGCGGGAAGTGCGTGCTCTGCTGCAGCAGGGCGACAGGAAGGTCGATACCTGGGCCGCCGACCCTCGAGTAAACGTCAAGGTCGAACTGGTGCGGGGGAACATCGCCACCCTCGATGTCGATGCCATCGTCAACGCCGCCAACGAGACTCTTCTTGGAGGTGGTGGAGTAGACCAAGCCATACATGCTGCAGCTGGTACATGTAGGGACGGGCTGATCATGACCCAGCTCACTGACCACCCTCAGGCCCGGGACTGGCGCAAGAGTGTTCGGGCCTCCCTGCCAACTCCTATGGGGAGCGTTGCGCCGTGGGTGAAGCCGTGCGTACCCGAGGGCACAACTTGAAAGCTCGATACGTGATTCATACCGTGGCACCACTTCTTGATGATGAGGGTCAGCCACAACCACACATGCTGACAAGATGCTATGAGAGCTGCCTGCGCTTCGTGGACGGATCTTCTGTGCGTTCTATCACCTTCTGCTGTTTGGTACGGTGATCGAATGTTGTGCGTGCTACGGTCATTCACTCAATCCGCTGACGGTCAGGGTACGGGCTTCTACGGGTATCCGATGGTCCCCGCAGCGAGCATAGCCCTCGGTACTGTGCGACGATGGATGGAGGAGCCAGGGCACCTCCATCAAGTCGATCGGGTGGTGTTTTGCGTCTACACCGATCTCGAGCACACCGCCTACCAGGCCCTCTGGTCCCACTACTTCCCCAGCACCTGAGAGTGGCGTTCTCAAGCCTGTTCATTCTGATAAGAAGCGATACTTCGCTCGGAGATAAAAGTATGATCAACAATAGTCATGTACGACCACTTGCGCTGACTCTGCCTCTTGGTGCAGGCAGTCATCTCTGCAGTTTTGGGGGTCTGCATACGTAAGACTTAGGCTCGTATCCCATCATAGAGGCAAGGAAGTTCGCGGTTGCACATTCCTGAACTGAATTAATTGGGAGAATTTTTAAGTGCCTTTCTCACCCTTCCGCGCAACAGACGGTCACTGCACTACGCCACGACATGTCTTCGCCTGTAATCTCTTCGTTTGAGAGTGCGCTGAGCATCTTGAAGGACTTAAGCGAGCCAGAATCGCTCTACCCGGAGGAAAGCATCCTGAGGAGGCGTAAGTTTATGTGGCAGGAAGACATAAGGTCGGCACGCGAGAAAGGGTGGAAATGGGCAGGCGACACAGTGGTTACCGTCTACACCTTTAAAACCTCTTCTCTTGAAGACGTAGACCCCATTTCTTGTTTGTCAACCCCCTCATTCTCATTGGCAGCAACAACGCAGGCAATTGTGGCGACAATCGGAGGAATGGCTGCTCGCGGCCGATACACCAGTTGCCAGTGGACGCCTCGCGAACTGAAGGGAGAGCAGTTCTGGGAACGGAGCGTGGGATTCGAAAGCGACTTGCCTGAGATCGCCGGTCAGATGGAGTGCGGGCTTATCCTGGTCGATGACGGCAACGATCGATTGAGCATCGGACAGAAGGGCCAGACCTTCTACGTCGTCAACTTCTCGACCTCCTAAACAGTCATCCAGTCAGTCCTATCGGAGCTCTTGTACTCCCTGTTTTGTTTGACGTTCACTTGAATGCCATGTGGCCTCAGGCCCTGCACGAAGAGACGCAGAAGCAGAGAAAAGAGAAGAATGCGAATTATTTGTGCGTTAGAATTTAAAGAATATGAACATTCCGAACATTTTCGCGCCTTTTTCATTTTATCTGCAAAAGCTCAAATAATTCGAATCACAGCATTGGTGGTATTTTCAACGTCGAAGAATAGGAAGATGGAACTGGAGCAGTGCCTGCGTTTGCTGCGGGCCAACAGCGATGAGGAGAAGTTCGTGGGTCTCTACCTCGTCACCAAAATCATCAAGACCAATAATAATGCCTCGGCTGCATCTGAGACTGTGGATGACATCGTCCCCACGCTGCGTCGCATATGGGATGCCGTAGGCTTCTCGTTCCTACAACGCATGCTCAACACAGAAGGAAGTACGTAACGAATCTTTTTTAACATTTCCATCGATCTCTGTGGTCTGCAACGAATGATGATGATTTGCTTACGATGACGACGCAGAGGCAGGAGGAGCAGAGGGCTTTTCGTATCGGGGACTTGCGCTGAGCATTCTGGCAGCCTTCTCTGTGGACGCGACACTGGCCACCGACCCGCGCTTCGTCGCAGTCGTGCCGACTCTCGTCCAGCTCATACGACCAGGGTAAGTACTCTCTCGCGTACGGCAGCCTAAGGTGCATGTTGGAGCAGCAGAGCTGATTGCTGTGTGCGTGCTCGTAGGGATTCCGGTGTTGAGGGTGATGTCGAGCGCGATGCACTTCAGAGTCTGATCGGCGTAGCCCAGTCAGAGGAGGGTCTGAGGAAGATCATCGACTGCGATGGCTTGTCAGTGGTTGTGCTCGGTGTATCCGAGGATCAGCCTACCGGTACTTGAAAAACTCCATATCAGCCTTGGCATTGAGTCTCTTTCAACTAACGTACATCTGCTGACTTCGCAATGTACAGAGCTGCTCAAGGCCCGCTTGCATTTGAGTGATAAGCTCGTACGATTCATGCACTCAAACCACATATCCGCCGCTTCCGATACAGGTCCGATGTTACGACATCTGGCCTCGCTCTTCCGACATAACCAGCGAGCACTTAAGTTTGTAATACTGGAGCGATTACCGTCCATCTTGCTTGTGTGCTTCGATCCTCAGACAGACCACGAGCGCGCCGATCTGGTGCAGGGGCACCGTGAATGGATTGAGGATATCCGCGTGGGGCTCTTCTACATTCTGATCAGCAAGATTGGCCGTTTTCACAAGGAGCAGGCTCTCACCTTGTGCGCCTACCTTCTGCGTTATTTCGGTGCATCCTGGGCAGTGGGGACAGTTCCTCCACTTCAAACGACAGGTACTGTAGCCCCGATCTCAGTTGAAAATTGCAGACTTACTGATACCCCATATCAGGCACAACTGGCGGAGAGCACAACGCATCTCGTTTCATCGAGGTGATGATGTTGCAGACTGGAGTCGAGACTCGCCTACTGCTGGATTCCTACATGCATCCTGAAATCTTTAGCGCAGAACCAGGCCAGGGCGAAAAGGGGACTACAACGCAAACAACGAAGAGCGCAAGCTCGTCAGTCTCTGGCCTTCCTACATGGGAGCAGGAGGCAAAGACAAAGACGACGAAGTTGCCACCAGAAGCGATGATGTACGCTCCTTCTCTTCCGCTGCCTGCCTCATCAGCCTCGGCGAGCTACGTTGCAGATGAAGTGTCCGATGACGAGGAGGAGGATGTAAACGAACAGTCATCCTCTTCTTCATCTTCATCTTCATCAACCGCAGCTGCATCCTCAGACCCGTTCATGGAACTCCTATCCTCCCCTTCTGGTGACGAGCAGAACCATTTTGAATGCATGGTAGCTATCTACTACGAGATCTGGGAACACGCAATCACTTTTCTCGCTGCTGACGATGAAAGCGATCGAGAAGGTAAAGCACGAACGCACGGCAATACCTGGGCGGCGCTTGACTACACGGCCCTGGGGAACATCAAGAAGATACTTTCAGATGTCTTCGAAACCATTCTCGACTTCGTTCGTGACATACAACGCGAGAAAGAGGAAGAAAAGACGAAATCAACAAATGCAAAAGGTAAAGAGAAGGTCAATGCGACGGACAATTCGTCAAGTATGCGCTTGACACTCGACGATCTGGAGAACATGGACCTTGAAGTCAACGCCAATGATAATGCTGAAAGCAACCGAACAACCAAGAGCAACCACGTTCAAGCAACGGATCCTGTGATAGTTGCGACAATGCGCCTTCTCGGCCTCTGGATCAGCCATGATACTGACACGCTCAAGGATAGCGTACAACGAGTCCTTCCGTTCTTGATAAACCTGAAAACCGAAAGGTAACTTATCTTGTGTCGTGATCCTTTTGAGTCGGCCAAGTATTGATCCTTTTCGAATGATTATGTTACAGAGCGATGGAGGTGGACCCTTTCTCTTTCCTTTTGCCTGGTTTGGTGCCGTTGACACAAGAAGACGATGTGCGAGACAAATTCATCGACGCGAATGGCCACATACGGTAAGGCATATCGATACAGCATTGAGTCCTGACAATGTACTGACTTTCAACGCTATCTGGACTTCCAGGCTTCTCGTATTCATGGCCGATGAAATAGCGCGTCAGAGAACGCAACAGGTAACAAAGAGCGAGAACTTCGGCCCTCTAGTCTCTTGTCTCGGCGTGCTTCTCAATCTCGTTTGCCTTGAAGAAGGCTTGGTCAATCACAGGTACATACAACGTTCAAGGGACTACTCCGTTGTTCCTGTATTGACAAGTTTTCCTTCATATTGTAGGGATCCCACCACGCTTGTTTGTTTCCTTCCTATCCTCTATGAAGTAGTACAGCTCACAGAGATCTCATCTCCGCCAAGCGACACTCGAGGAACCGAGAAGATCCTTGTACAGGCCCATGCACTGGCCGCTGCCTTCTTCATTCTCAAATTCCATACTTCGGATTCGATACGACATCACTGGTCACGTCTCGAAGAGGACCTGCGAAGTCTCGGCGTTCGGCGAGGGGCAGTTCCTGCCGATGTCTCGTCTCTACACGAAGCTCTAGCGGAATCCTATTTCAAGCTATGCGCACTGTGCCAGGGAGACAAAGAGCTCTGGGACGAGGTGTCGGAACTGTGGTTCATGGCTACTGAAGGTATTCCTTCCCTGCACCCTTTCCATCAATCGTGCTAAGTATTGTTTCATTTGTACACGCAGCCCTGCGAACGAGCTTGGGAGCTCATCCGGATCTTGGCGCCAAGGTGCGAGGAAGTGTCTGGCTTCCCAAGACAATGAGTCTGGCAGAGAAAGCAGGAGGTCATGTTCGCGCGGCTCTTCTCAGCGTGGCTGAGACTCTTCGGCCATAATCGCTACATACATGGATTCATTCCTCCTCGTCATCAACCCTTCTGCCCCATCTTCTCGTTTGCTTATCTGTTATCTCCTTGAGTTGCATACTCCATAGAATCTCCTGATGCTGCAGGTGCTCAAGTATCTTGGCATTACGTTCTTCGAGCTTCTTGAGCAGCTGGTTGCTCTCTTGGGCCAGATCTCGGTGGAGCGCCACACTGACGAAAAGTACAACGGCTGCGCCGCACACGAACACCTGCATTTCCCAATCATCAAGCAGAGTCAGCCATCCATCGTGGATAGAAGGAAGGTACTTGATCATACCCAGCGTGTGAAGATGATCAGAGCGTCTGTACTGCTCCACAGAACCAGCTGCAGGTCGTAGGCGTGCATGAACCTCTCAACTCCCAGGTTGGCCAAGACCACTTCACAGATATCATGATCAATCAGGGTATGCATCCCGAGAACTTAGCATTTGGAACTATCCGTACCGATCAGCAACCGCCATCGCGCTCCTCGGGCAGTGGAGAAGGAGGTTAAGACAAGCACTAACGATAGGAACGTGGCGTAGTACACCAAAGACTTCATATCGAACATGTCGCCTGCCATAGCATGAGCCCCATCAACGAGTAAGATGATGGAAATGAAGCTGGATGTGTAACTTACCAAGTAGTGTACGATGAAACTCGGTCAGCTTTTCGACACTGCCGATGAGCTCGCTCTGAAGGGAGGACAGCTTGAGATGCTGCTCGTAAATGAAGTTGATCGTGTTCTCTGATCTGTTTTCCACCTAGAGTTAGATGCGTGTAACTAGCGCTCGAAGGGTGGAGTAGTCTTACTTGGCAGCAAGCTCACCAATGTTGTCTACCGCACTCTGAAACGCTGAGGTTTGGACTTGGACGAGCTGATGTAACTGGTGGCTGGCTGTGGTGGAGTCCTTAATGATCTCCAGAAGTTGCTGTGTGAGAAAGAGCAGTATCGGATGCATCAGCTTGATTCTCAAGACGAAAGAGGTACGTGGCGGTGCTTGGATACCTCCTTGGTGCTTTCATGCATCTTCTGCTGCTGAATGAAGAAGTCTTGCTGATCCACCACCAGCTGCTCTTGGAACTCCCTAATGCTGTGCACACGCTCCATCATTGCTCTTTGTTCTTCAAGCAGATTCTCCTGCATCTCTGTGGAGCGCTTGAGGTTCAGGTCAGACAATGAAGCGATCGTACACTATATTCATCTCCCTTACCTCTAGTTGCTGACGCATGAAAGTTGACTCACCACTGAGCTTTCTGAAGAACTCAAGTCCTTCTTGGTGCATTCGCCCTTGGTCTTGGATGAACTCAAGTTGGTTCTGAGTCATGGTGCGCTGTCCTTGGATTGTCACTTCTACGCCACTTTTAATGTGATCTAACATATCCAACAATGTCAGATAAGCTCAGTGATTGTGGGCAAGAATTGGTCGGACGAACCTGAAAGTGTATGGAGCTCATCGAAGTGGGAATGGATGGATCGCATACTATCGGCGTGTTCCTCTTTGATCGAGTCGAGCGCACTGCGGAGTGCCAGCTGACCTGCGGTGACCTCTTGTTGTGCTTGTATCGAGCCAGCTCTGTCTCCGATCAAGGTAAGTACTACGGTTCTCTAAGCAATAATTGAGGAGGTCCTACAGTGCGAGGCTCATGGACGAGGACAATTCATGAAGTCCTTCCATGGAATTCAGAGTGGCCACCGCGCTCGCAGCCAATGATGAAATGGTTCGTTCTGTCTTCTCCTGGAAATAGACACTCTGCACATAGTAACACTGCAAGCTGGATGAGTCGAGACTGGACGCCAGCGGCAGGCCGAGAAGGACGTACGATGTTCTCCGAGTGAAGTAGGAACTCTTGTGGTGCACAAGACAAGCATGAGAAGGCAACGTTGATTCAAGCAGATTGTTAGGTGCGTACCGGTGTAGGTGTTGAAAGCAATGGGATCTTTTGATATGGGTCTCGTGCTGCGATGTTCAGTTAGTTAAGTGATTCTCGTATGTACCTCACTACAAGCAGTACCATTCTACTAACTGCATGTCGTTCGTGCAAGGATGAACAGACAGTCCCGATCGTTCAAGGTGGCAGTTGGCCAGCTGTACGGCAAACTTGCTTCGCTGGGCCTCTGTGATAGAAGCTGATAGTCAGCTGAAAGAAGCAAGGGAGATCAATAACCAACAACTGGTCGCACCATCCATTCCCTTGCAACCTTCAATGAGGTTTTCCACTGCCCTCTTCCAGCATATGTTGTGTACTGACGATGAACCAACGTCTACGTCCCTCACTATTCTCTCCAGTGCATCTGCACAGGAAACATACCATTCATAAATTGTACAGGTAACGCTGTTTGAATCCGTGCGAGAGGCTGTACTCTTTCCCTGTGAAGCCCTGTCGGTTGCCACGCGGTCGAGTTGGTATTGTATGCTTTGTGCATCGATTACTGCACAGCAACACAGCAGGAGAAGGATGCGCGCAACATACGAAACCATGGCTGAAGAGGCAACTTACAAGACTTCGCTGTCGAGCGGTTTGGTGGTCATGTTCGTCAGCCACATGTGACAGCCATGGCACCATGGTGCCACACAGAAAGGGTCAACACCGATGCCATAGCTGTAAAAGGAAAAAAAGCAAATCGCGTAAAATAGAAAAGTGATCGCCGACCGTGGGGCTCGAACCCACGACCACAAGGTTAAGAGCCTTGCGCTCTACCGACTGAGCTAGGTCGGCTTGTTGTTTCGCTTCTCCCCCGAAAGTAAGCAGATTTGAAAAAGGTGTTAAAACTGGGGAGCTTGTGGTAACGAGCTTGGGACGGCAGTGTCCCGTTTCCAGACGAAGATGGAGTGGTCAGACTGTCTGCGCGAGAAGAAGTTGTGGGAGGCTGATTACGCCGCGCGACGGGAAGAGCTAGACGCCAAGTGGGCCGAGCAGAGGAACAGCGAGGAGTGGCGCAGACTCGACAAGAACGATAAGGAACGCTTCCTCGACGCCTTTTCCCTCGCAGTCAACGGCCAGTCCCTTGTTCTCGAGCAAGGCATTGCTAACTCCCCCGAAGCACTTGGGCTGACTGTCTGGGATGCCGTACGCCACCTGGCTTTCTGCCATTTAAGAGTTCCATTTTATTTTTTATATTTTTGAGACTTCATTTACAATTGCCCTTGTTTTTTAAAAATATATTGACTTTATTGGATTTAATGAATTGGTACGTATACATATTTGAAGTAAAAAATAATGAATTCAAATTATTGAAACAATTAACACTGCTCCTGCTGCAGAGCCTGGTGATGACGTCGTATCTGGAAAGTCTGCACAAGACGGGCGAGCTTGGCCGGGGCACGACAGTACTGGAGTTGGGTACGGGCTGCGGTGTGGTTGGGATCGCTGCCGCAGCACTCGGAGCCAATGTGACGGCCACCGACTGCGCGTGGGTCGTGCCACTGACGAGGATCAACGCGGACAAGAACAAGGACGTGATCACCACCTCAGGCGGGTCGATCGCTTGCAGAGAACTCGTTTGGTACCCGCTACAGCCCTGACCTCGGCCCTGTTCTCTCATCTGAAGGAGCTAACTTGTTTTGCTAGGGGGAATGCGAGTGACTGGGAGGGCTTTCCTGCATTCGAATACATTGTGGCCGCCGATTGCATCTACACAGAGACCAGCGTACCCGAACTGCTTCGCACAATGCACGCTCTGGCCACTGATACGACGAAGGTGATCGTTGCCTTTCAAGAACACAACCCCGATGCGGCAGAAAKGTTCTGGAACACTGTTGAGCAGTTTTTCTCCTATGAACGGGTAAGCACCAGTTGCTGTTCATTGATCTGCCCTTGTACCTGAATAGCTAATGTACATAACACCAGGCCGATAAACAGAATCTGGAGGCCAAGTACAGGGACTCAGGGATCAATCTCTTATTGCTGAAGAAGAAGGCTGTTACAATGTAAGTATCTATTTGATATATCAGATCTGCATTGGGATCTACAACTTCCGGTGCGAAGAAGTTCAGTAGGATGGCGGCAGGACGCCGGGGCAATGCCTCCACTCAACATGAGTAGCAATGACGCCCGCGATGAGATTATGGATCGTCTTGCTGATCACATGTGGATGGAAGGTGATCTTGGTAGTGCCGCCATATTCACAGAAGTCAAGCATCAACTCGTTGGAAACGTTCGTGGGCTGCAGGATGGCGCGCAGCTGCTGATAGGGACGTTTGAAGAAGGTTTTCCCGGTCTTTGTATTGCTAAGTTCGAGCCCACTGAGTGATATGTTGAGCCGCATCGGCGTAGGATCATCGTTTGCCTGTACATTCATAGACATCAGAAACCCTCACGGTATGCGCCCAATCCCAGTAACGAATGTACCGTGACGATGTAATCAACACCCTTCTCACGCTTGGCAGGATTGGCATATTCAATGTGAGCACGGAGCGTGTTGACCCAGCTGGCCTTGAGTTCGGGCGTGTCGCACTCAAGGATCCACTCCTTCTTGCTGCTGCGCAGGCGGAAGCGAACAGGTGTGCTGAGTTTATCACCTGCCATCTTATCGTCAACCAGGCAGCTGCCGCGCATAGACATGCTGCCCTTGGGCTTGGTGGTCTTGCGAACGTTGAGCTGCTGCGGTTCCGAGTAGAAGTTTAAGAACGGATACTCGAGATAGAAGTAGTACCGCTTCCAAGTCTTGAAGAGCTTGCCCTCGCTCCACCAACCGAGCCAGCCTTCCAGCGCCTTCGGCTCGGCGACTGACTCGCGGTTGATGGACTGCGAACGACGCAGGTGGATCACCTTCTTGCCGCCCTCTTCCACCTCTTCCTCTGATGAGTAGGCTTCGTCATCCGTCAGCTCAGCTGCATCTTCCTTTTCCCTTTCCTTAGCGAGTTTCCCCAGGTCCTGATCCGAGTTTGATCTCGAGAGGAGATTCTTCTTCTTGTCGTGCGCTCTGCGGTCGGTCCCCTTCTCTTCGTCCCTTTCACGCTCACGGCGGTCCTTATCGTGGTCTCTATCACGCTCGCTTCGATCGCGCGGGGACTTGGTTCGCTCCCTATGATGCTCACGGTCACGGTCCCTGCCACGATCTCTGTCCCTCTCACGGTCTCGCTCACGGTCCTTGCTGCTTCTCTCGTGATGGCGATGGTGATGGTGGTGATGGTGATGGTGGTCTCTTCCTCGCCTGTCCCTGTCCCTGTCCCTATCTCTGTCCCTGTCTCGATCTCGGTCCCTATCTGAGCCTCTATGGTGGTCTCTGTCGCCATGGCGGGAGGCAGTCCGCACGTCCTCACTGCTCTTTACCCTATGGAGTTCACCTCTCTTCTCATGTCTCCTGCTTGAGTGTTCGCCTTCCATTGCGCCACAAGACAACAGGGGACTCTAGAGAGCGCTCTTTTGGAAGTCCCTAGGAAAGGCTGCACCTTGTAGAGGCCAATCCTGTAAAGCATCAACCCTACTTCACTTATATAGGATATTTCCTTATTTAAAAATGTTATTTTTATCATTTAATTCCCCGGATAAATCTTGGTACTAAGCAGCGGTAACGAGCTGCTGCACAAACTGTGCAGCAAGGGCGCTGCCTGGTACTGCCATTCAAGCCAGTAGCTCCGACGGACGTCGCCCCAATCACCGCGATGCTACTCCGTGACGAATGGCGGCTTGGGACTCCCGCGGATACAAACCGTCCACCCGCCCCCTTATTCTTTCTCTACCTCTCCCCAACCCACCCCAAACAAAAAACATGGCGGAGAAGCAGCCTAGCGATAAGACCTGGGTCGATGTCCAGAAGAAGGTACGGTGACACTACGCACCAGCTGTTGTGTTTAATCTACTAGTCTTCTTTCTCTTTTCCGTTCGCTTTCGTCCGTCGCTCTTCGATCTTTTGTCGTTTTCATTCTTCTCACTCGTTCTTCTCTCTTTGACCTCTTCTCACCTCTTCTTTCCTTCTTTCACTCCAATCTTTCGCTCTCTCTACAGGCCTTCACGCGCTGGGCCAACCAGTTCCTCTCTGAGAGGCGCTTGAAGATCGATGACATCGAGACCGGTCTGGCTAACGGTCTCATGCTGTGCAACTTGTTGGAGATCATCTCCTCCAAGTCGCTCGGCAAGATCAACAACAAGCCCACCATGAGGTACCACTTCCTCGAGAACAACGGCCGCGCCGTCAAGTTCATCAAGGATGAGGGTCTCCAGCTCGTCGGTATCGGTCCTGAGGGTACGTTCTTCTTCCCCTCTTTTTTCTCCATCTTCTTCCATCTTAAGACGGAAGAAATGGAGAATGATTTGATTTTGGTCGCACAGCGACCCAGCGGCGTCCGTCTTGCTAATGCTTTTCTCATTTGGATTTTGACAGATATCGTCGACGGCAAGCTGAAGCTCATCCTGGGTCTCATCTGGACGCTCATTCTGCGTTACCAGATCAACATGATCGGCGAGGGTTCGCCCAAGTGGGAGCTGCTCCAGTGGGTCAACAAGCAGATCGCCCCCTACAACGTCGACAAGCCCGTCGTCAACTTCACCACTAAGTGCGTGGCTCTACACGAGAAAATCCTTTTCTTTTTCTTTTCTTTGCCATTTTCCTTCGAATTTCTTTTCTTCTTTCAATTTCTCTTGTCAAAATGTTCCTATTGGCTGATCGGTTAATGTGTTTGCAGCTGGTGCGACGGTCGTGTGCTGAGCGCTCTCGCAGACTCGCTCCAGCCGGGCGTCCTCACTCCCACCGACATGTCGGCTCTCTCTGGTGACGCTCACCAGGACCTCGAGAAGGCCATGCAGACTGCCCTGGACGAGTACAACATCGCCAGGCTGATCGACCCTGAGGACATGATCAACACGCCCGACGAGCTGTCGCTCATGACCTACGTGTCGGCCTTCAGGAACTACCTCAGCGAGGAGGAGCAGAGGAAGAGGGAGGAGCTTGCCCGCAAGAAGCGCACGGCCGACCCCTCGCTCTGCTACGCCTACGGTCCTGGTCTTGAGGGCGCTGACACTTACCAGCCCGCTCACTTCACCATCGTGGCCAAGAACTACTTCGACGAGGAGCTCCCCACCGGTGGCGACCAGTTCGAGGTGACCATCGCTGGTCCTGACAGCAACGTCCAGCCCACCGTCACCGACAACGGTGATGGCAAGTACCCCGTCGTGTACACCGTCACCAAGCCCGGTGACTACACCATCACCATCAAGCTGCGTGATGAACACATCAAGAACTCGCCCTACCACGTTCATGCCGACGGTCCCAACGCCGGCTTCTCCGTGGCCTCCGGCCCTGGTGTCGAGGGTGCTCAGACCAAGAAGCCCGCTCAGTTCACCATCACCTCGTTCAACGACAAGGGCGAGCGTGTCCAGAGTGGCGGTGACAAGTACCAGGTCCAGGTTCAGGGTCCTGAGGACGTCGCCGATCCTGCCCTCACCGACAACAACGACGGTACCTTCGACGGTTCCTACCAGGTCTCCACTCCTGGCTACTACTTCGTCAACATCACGCTCGACGATGAGCCCATCAAGGACAGCCCCTACAAGGTGCTCGTCGAGAGCGCCCGCGCCGGCAACTCGTACGCCGAGGGTCCCGGCCTCGAGGGTGGCCAGGCCGACAAGCCCGGCGTCTTCACCATCCACGCCTATGATCCCGAGGGTCAGAAGTGCACTGAGGGTGGCGACCCCTTCAAGGTAGACATCCAGGGTCCCACCGATGTGCAGCCCACCGTGACCGACAACGGTGACGGTACCTACACTGTGGAGTACACCCCGACTGAGGACGGTGAATACGTCGTCAACGTCACTCTCCACGATGAGCCCATCAAGGATGTGCCCCGTCAGGTCTACATCAAGCCCTCTCCCGATGCCTCCAAGACCTGGGCTGAGGGTCCCGGCCTTAAGAGCCTCGTTGATAACGAGCCCGGCGTCTTCACCATCCACGCTGTGGACAAGCACGGTAACCCCAGGACTGATGGTGGTGACAAGTTCGACGTTGAGATTGCTGGCCCCAACGGCAACGTCCACGCCGACCTTACCGACAACGGTGACGGCACCTATGGTGTCCAGTTCGACCCGGAGCACCCTGGCGACTACACCATCAACGTCGCCTTCGAGGGCGCTCCCATCAAGGACGCTCCCTTCCACGTTCACTGCAGTGAGGGTACCGATGCCGACAACTCTGGCTTCGGCATCTTCTCCTTCACCATCCAGTCCCGTGACAAGCGTGGCGAGAACAAGACCTTCGGCGGTGACCAGTTCGAGGTCGCCATCAAGGGTCCCAACGAGGCTGACGTCGAGGTCCAGACCACCGACAACAACGACGGTACCTACACTGCCGTGTATGCTCTCACCGGCGAGAAGGGCGACATCTTCACCATCACTGCCAAGCTCAACAACAAGAGGGTCGGTACCTACAAGCAGAACCTCGACTAAG
>CDEZ01023451.1:0-21840 GCA_000826365.1 Acanthamoeba royreba
CTTGCGAAAGATCAATTAATTAACTGGTGCGTGGGATGGGTGTCGCGTGAACGCTGCAGAAACAAGAGGAAGAGGCGGCAGCCATGCTGGAGGAGTTTGTAGCGTCGTTTGCAGTGGAAGAGGACAAAGGCAGCAGCAAGGCCTTTGTGCGCGGCGAGACCTTTGTGCCCCACACGGTGGCCGATCGCGCATCGAGCACCGCCACGGAGTCCACCGGCAAGCTGTACAAGCCCGCACCCAAGATCAAGACCTCTGCTCCACCCAAAGAGGAACCCGTTGCGTCCATAACAACATTCGACGCTGCTAGTGCATCGAAGGGTAGTGGTGGACGGTCAATTGATGAGCTCAAGCAGATGTTCATCAAGTGCGTTCGCAATCTATCCTGTGCAGGAAAGTATCTTTGAATGCTGAGATATGCCTTGATGATAATGAACAGGGAACAGCAAAAGCGAGAGGAGCGATTCTCGGGCCTTTCACCAGACAAGGCAAAGCAGTTGGAACGGATGGAACGATTGAAAGAATTGAGTGATGCTGCACCTCCGCTGGGATCATTTGATAGTGGAGATCCTACCACCACCAACCTCTATGTTGGCAACGTTTCACCTCAGGTTTGTCCCTGACAGCGATTCAAGACCTTGACACAAACTCTGATTCCTTCGTTTCGCAGGCCAACGAAGAGATGCTGCTGAAGGAGTTCAGTCGATTCGGTAGGATTTTCAGTGTCAAGATTATGTGGCCTCGTACAGACGAGGAGAAGAGAAGAAATAGGAACTCTGGGTTTGTTCAATTTGAAAAAAGAGAAGACGCAGAGAGGGCAAAGGATGCTCTTAATGGTACACAATGCTTGAGATCGAAATGTATGCTGATTACTCACCACTGATCTTTGGCCCAATTACAGGCTTTGAACTTCTCGGGTATGAGCTTCGCATTGGCTGGGGCAAAGCCGTTTCGAAGCCTGTTCCTGGCGGAATCGCACCACCGCCACCAAGTATTACACCACCATCGCACGCTGCCGCTCCTCCCGCACCAGCACGACAGAACGTGGGTGCGGCAATACCCCCTCCAAACATTCCAGGCCTTTTGGGTGTAGCACCAGGAGCATCCCCAGCGCAGGCACCTGCCCATCCGGGAGCTGCGGCAGTGCCACAAGGAATGCCTCTACCTGGGCAGGCTCCGCCAATCGTGCCATTCATGCCGATTCCTCCTGCTCCATCCTCAGCTCTCCCGGGCGGTCCACCGCAGCCTTTTCCAGGTGGACCGCCCCCGCAACACATTCATCCGACCATGCACCCTCCGCTTCCTCCCCAGCCTGGATTTGCACCATCACAACCTTTTCCTCCTCCGGCTGCACCCTTCGTAACTCCAGGTACATGTAGTGATTCGTACTCTATCGCGACAATGGCTGACACGAATGTAGGACCAGCCGGACCGTTTGCTCAACCGCCTCATCCACCAATACCCGAAATCAGGGTATTAGTGCCTAGTGATCCAGAGAGACTACAACTCATTCATAAGCTGGCTCAATACGTCGCTAAGGAGGGAATACAATTCGAGGTATCGTTCATAGATTTATAAGATAAATGTGACGTTCTACTTACATCCACGTACATGTACAGCAACTCATCTTGGAGAGGGAAAAGGATAACCACAAGTTTCATTTCTTATTTCAAACCGAGTCGCCCGAGCATATCTATTATCGCTGGCGCACCTTCTCCCTCATGCAGGGCGATACAATGGAGAGGTGGAGAATAGAGCCGTTCCAGGTTAGCTGTACTCCATATAAGGCGCATTCTTGTCTGTTCTTCCGTCAACTAAAGATGTACCTACACTTGACACACAGATGTTCCCTGGTGGACCATTTTGGATTCCTCCTCCCCTGCCTGGCATGGAGGCAATGCAACCTCCGCCAGAGGTACAAACTTACACTGCTGTTCCTTAATTCTAGTGATGCTTCGTACTAATTTTTTCTTGCGTGTAGATGATGATTGCGCCACAACTGCATATGCCTGTACCGCCTGCCTTCCAACAATTACCCCACATTCAGCAGCCGGCTGTTGTGGTGCCTCCTGCAGCGGACGAGCCACGAGGAGAGAAGAGAGCCCGCAGCCGAAGTCCAAGCCCTCGACGAAGAGGTCGCAGCCGCTACAGTAGATCCCGTAGCCGCAGTAGGAGCCGAAGTAGGCGCAGAAGCCTAAGCCGAAGCAGGAGCCGAAGCAGGAGTTACTCACGAAGTCCAAGCCGAAGCCGAAGCAGGTCCAGGTATATCTTTATAAAAGAGGAGGGCCTGATTTGTCCCTGACCATCCCTTTCGAATAGGTCCAAACACAGACGAGATAGAAGCCGTAGTAGGGATCGTTCCAGCAGACGAGATCGTAGTCGGGACCGACATACAAGCATTGACGAAGACCGTGATCATAGAGACCGCGAGCGAGACCGAGACAGGGACCGAGACCGTGATCGCGAACGTGACCGAGATAAAGATCGCGATCGTGATCGCGACCGCGACCGTGATAGAAGAGATAGGGATGATTCAAGAAGCGGAGGATCTACAGGAGCGTCGAGGACGCTGCGGAGGACTCATGGCTTGAATGATGAGCAGAGAGACGAATTTGAGGATATGTTGCGCGGCCTCACCACACATCGACCGAAGATCAGGGAGGCTATGGGATTCGCCATCGACAACTCAGAATCAGCAAGTGAAGTCGTGCAGGTTCTAGCCGAGGCTCTTACTCTCAGCGAGACGCCCATCCCTATCAAGATCGCTCGGCTGTTCCTGGTCTCAGACATTCTACACAACTCTACGGCACCAGTACGGAATGCGCATGCCTACCGTTCTCTGTACGTGCATTTAGCAAAGCGCCGTAGAGCTGGACACTCATACAATCCGCAGCTTTCAGAAGCACTTGCCCCAGGTGTTTGAGAGCTTCAGCGAGACATTGCGGAACATTTCGGGTCGCATGACTGCGGAACAACTCAAGGAGCAGGTTCTCCGCGTGCTGCGAGTGTGGGAAGCATGGAGCGTCTATCCCCAGCCCTTCCTTACTACCTTGCAGGTAGATCGCCCGTCGTCTTCATCATTACGGTAAACGTTGAGCTTCATACCTGCACCATTATCAGGACACATTCCTGCACACGGCTCAAGGAAAGGCAGATCAGGTAGAGGCCACCGCTGACACGGATGGAGAGGAGGAGGAAGATATTGATGGCATACCACGTACGCGATCATCTCCTCGTTTTTGCTGGTGGCTGATCCCTCATAATCTCACCACCTTCCGTGTGTACCACAGTGACAGAAGCTGAGTACATGTCTCTGCAACTGGCCCAAAACGTCCACTAGCTCCCCCAGAAAGGCGAAAAGGGAACGTGCTTGACGTTGTGTTGTGCCGTTGTGCTTCAATTTCGGCAAAAAGCGTTCATTTAAACTTCAAGCTCCGTCAAGGTCCGGTTCGCTGCTTGGTTGCCTCGAACTTCCGGGATAAATCCGCCTAGATATGCAGGGATCGTGGATTTTGTCTGCCATGGTGAAAGGAAAGGAAAGGAAACAAAAGAAAATAATATTCTTGTACAACAAAGGGCCTTTTTTATATTCTGATTAATTCATTGATTTAGATTGATAGGGTCTGGGGTGAGGTCAATTACTTTGGCAGCCACCCTCCGCCCCTCTCCGGACTTCAGACTGCTGCACACACTGCTGCAGCGGAGAAGGTGAGGCGCAGCGATCTCGCACATCACATGTGCGACACCATCATCGCGGCAGTATTCGAGAGAAAGGCCCACCTGCCCGAAAGAAAGTAAACATCATCATCGATTTTCAAAAACACTATATTATTTAAGTTTTTTCCATTTGCGACGAGGAAAACATCATTGACTCCTCTCAGCTCCATTTAATTTATTGATTAATTCATTCATTCATTTTCTCTATCGGGAAGAATGGCCATCATCAGTCTTGCTTCTCTCTTGTTCTCCTTCTGCTTCTTCGTTTTGTACAGAACCACCTCCTCGACTTCCACCTCTTCCTCCTCGACTTCCACCTCTTCCTCCTCCACCTCCTCCTACTCGGCTGCTGCTTCGATGTCATCACGACGAGGCGGTGCGGTGATGATGATGATGCCATCATCATCGTCAACACCATTATCGTGCTACTTGCGCGTCAGCTCGATGGCAGGGGTGCTGCTACTCGCCTGCTGCAGCTTCCTCCTACTCGTGCCGGTAGTGGTGTCCTCCGCGGCCACGGTGCAGCAGCCGCAGCCGCAGCCACGACCACACGAGGTGGTGATCAATCCTATCAATGAGGTCAATCTCCTGTGGTGGGGTACGTTCGGCCTGTCCCAACCTCCCAACTCTGCGAATTATTTTTATTTATTTTAAACAATTATTATTTTCTACCCGTATGGATGAATTCGGCTTTTATCTTGATTATATCTTTTCCTCATTTATATTTATTTTACATTCAGTGAATTCTCAGGTTTCCCCTTTTTGACGATTTATGAAAAGTTGTGGAATTATTATAAACAATTATTATTTGATTTAAAGAAAAAGAGATAGACGACGTTGAAGTGGTGATCTGTCGCTCTTGTCTTGTTGGTCTTCGTTTTCGCTTTTCTCTCTTTTCTTCGCTTTTCGTTCTTCTCACCTCGAGGTGACGAACAGAGCCCGATGGTGAAACAAAGAGTGGAGAAGGCAGTGGAACGACAGGAGACTATCATGACCACTTCGTGCGAAGCGATGACTCGCGGGGTCCGACGCCACAGTCAGGACAGCGCAAGATCACACATGTGCCTGCCAGCTACCGCAGTGCCGAGCAGTACGAGTTCATTGCCGAAAGGTACCTTTTTTATCGGCTTTGCCACTTGGCTGTATGCTAACCCCGCGGACAACATGAACAGTCGAAAGGTGGTTCGTAAGGGTGAGCCGGGAGGAGCTGACCAGAGTGCTCTAGTGATGAGCCTACCTCAGCTGGCCATCGTGCCTCCAGTGCTCGACTTCAAAGAGAGGTATGGCCGTGACCACGACGACGAGGAGTTTTTCCTTTCCTTGAATTTTCCCACTTACTCCGTGCTTACGATCAACCCTCACTGCCACCACGTTGTGTAGGCCTTTGTGCATGCCGGCTGTAGAGGCAGTCAACATCATCAACACGTCAGAGCAGGAAGAGTTACATCTTTTCTCCATATCAACGGACAGTGTGCACTTCCACTCCTCGTTCTTCAAGCAATCGGTATGTGTGTTCTCATTTGGTCAACTATCTAAGCACCTGTCTGACCGGATCGCGGTTTCCTTGGACATGGATACAGATCATCCCACCTCTGGGCAACACCACAGTGTCCATTGTCTTCTTGCCACGAACAGTAGGGCCTGTGGAAAACCAACTGATTGTGCAAACGTCGGTAGGCCACTTGGTGTACCAGGTACCTTCCAAACTTTGTGCCATTTCTCTTTCAATCACTTGTTCTAATCAGGACCTCATCTCAGGTACTGGGACATGGTATCCTCAACCCGTACCGATTACAGCCGTTTGTTGGCGCTAAGGTGCCTGCGGACGTAATCTACCGACCGCCAATTGAGATCTACAATCCTCACGATACGGCGCTTCACGTAAAAGAGGTGTTCACGTCTGGTGGGTTTCTTCACCTGACGCTGCCCCCGATTCCCGAGGGAACTAGCACTGGGCAACTATGGGTATATTGATTTGTTCCGCAGTGGCCTTGATGATTTAATTTTTGATAATTTGTCTTGCAGACGATCGAACCTCATCAGAAGAAGAGGATCATCAATTTAGCCTTTATGTCCCAACAGCCTGGGAAATACACAGGCTTTGTGAACATCAAGACAGGTACGCTATCCTAACCCCTTGCACCTCATACTTTTGTAACTTACGTTCACTCTTCCACAGACCACGACAACATGATCCTCCACGTGGATGTGATGGTAGTGCGTGGTGGGCTGCATCGGACACCAGAAGAAATTGACTTTGCTACGCTTGTCTCACCAACTGACAAGCGATCGGCTTCACTGCAACTTCTCAACTCGGGCTCCTCACCAGTGCAAGTATCCGAGATTTACCCGCTAACCCCAGATCCTCAGTTGTTTGTCAACTTTACCAGAACTGTGATACCTCCTGATTCGGTACTTATTGCTGTGTCCCAAATCGAACTCGCAAATGCTTAATTGTGATAATAGGACTTAGAGATAGCTACCTTCACTTACACTGGCCGATCAGAAGGTCAATTCAACGGCAAGGTATGCTTTGCGCGAAGTGTAGCCCAGGCCTATGTTCATGAACTCACATTTTCTCTCCGCATCAGTTATTACTGCGAACCAACGACAGCAATCCCGCAAACGCCCGTATGGAAATACCATACAGAGCCCGCGTGTTACATGGCTCTCTTGGCTATTTGCCGCTTAACACGACATTTGCTGTGGGATCGCCGCCGTTTAAGCCCGTAGTGCAGAGCATCGTATTCACCAACAAGTTCAACGTGCCTCTTACAATTTTCTCGGCGGAGATCAACGACGTTCACTTTGCCGTAGTTAAATTTTCTCGTGGCCTCACCGCGCAACCAGGCGCTGCATGGGTACGTTTGCCAATGGTAGCTCAATTTTACTTCTCGTCTTACAATCATCTCCATTTCTAGCCTCCGATCACCATCCAGTTCCTGGCAAATCGTACAGACATGATGTACGCAACAGACCTCGTTCTTTTTACAAATGTGTCCGTCTTGCGAGTACCTCTTCATTGCTATCACGGTCTGCTTACCTATTCTGTGCTCGATACGACCGAGCCGATTGGGGTACCTCAGCGAGTGTTTGCATTTTGCAAGCGAATTGCAGCTCTAATTTGCCTGCTGGCGGTACAGACACCAAACCAAGTCATCGACTTTGATGTACTCGGAGTAAATGAGATTCGAACGCGAACCATCAACCTGACGAATTCCAATCCTGTCAAAGTGGCCATAAATTGGATGGACACCGACGTGGAAGGGCTCGTCATAAAGTTGGATAGCGTGTGGAATTCTCATGGATACGCCACATCAGGGCGTCTCTTAGAGGCAAACAACAAGCAGAGACCAGCTACGGGTAACAGAAAGTACGCAGGCTTCCGTAATCTCATAATTGTGCTCCCTACTCACAAAGATCGTTGCTTTAGCGATGATGCGCCATTTCTCGTGCTCGAGCCTGGCAACAGCGCAATTTTTACAGTGGAGCTTTCGAGCTCGCGGTGCGTCTTCTTCTTTTGTTTGTCTTTCATGAAACAACCTTCTTACCTTCATGATATTCTAAATAGTGAACAACAAGGTGAGGGATCCATCACCTTTCATACGAACTTCGAGGATCTACGTATGTCAGTTCGATATCATGCTATCAAGGGAAGCCTCACTATCGCGCCGTCCATCATTCAATTTGATATGGCGGCGTTTCCGGGACGTCTCGTGAGCAAGGCCATCACTGCCAAGTCCACCTACAGGTACATTCCCTACTATTCACTGTTCTTCTCTCTGGTAGACTAATTTCTTGCTCAGTCGGCCGATTCACATCTCGTCTATCACCTCATCGGATGCTCGACTGATCCCGGTGCTTACTAACACGACGTTGGAGCCCGGACAGCGGTCCGAGATTGGGTATATGTTCCCCATGCCAACTTCTTGACTACATATACTGATTTACCTTCTGTGATGAAGTTATGTCTTGTTTGATGCGTCGAAGGGTCCTCTAGATGATAACTACCTAGTTGAACCTTCTCTGGCTGCTCAAGCAGGCCTTTCGAGACCTGGTGAGCCACTTACTAAGCGTGATATGCTTGCCCACCAAAGAGTACGTCATATCTTGTCATAAATATATGTGCATGCTTTTCTCACGGACACGAGCACAGAGAACGCAAGTTTGGAAAAGAATGGTGTCCGATGGAAATACCGAGATCCGCGGCACATTGACAGTCAACACGGATGTAGTAATGGGCTACACATTGGCTGTCCGCGCCTCGCTCACCATGCCCTCCCTGCCTGTTGATGAGTCTATCGACTTCGGCCTAACACAGGTAACTCAGCTCAAGACAATTTTTTCCTGGTTACAGGATAACCTGAATATGTTCCTTCACGCCAGGTGGGCTCGCGAATGGGGCGTGAAGTGCTTATTCATAATCCTTCGGACCACCCAATGACTGTCCAGCTTCTTCCGTTCACCTTGGAGGATGAGGTGGATCCAATCTTGCCCTGGTATCCAGGCTCTTCGTCGTTTGTTCTTCCGTCAGAAGTGCTAGAATCCAGCCTGCTGGGCCCTCATTCCACGGTATATATACGCTTTGTATTTGCTTTTATAGCTCAACAAAACCCACTAACCAATCTTTTGCTGTTGAAGGCCGCGCTGGGTATGGTGTACTTTGCACCGCACTCGCTGGACCAAGTGAACGCCACGTTGTATATAAAAAATAATCTCACCATAATCGATTCAATCGAGCTCATCGGTGAGGGTGGATCTGGCAAACTGCTCTTCGAGGTAAGCCATCTCCTCACTTTCAAAGAGAGCTTTGATCGCGAGTTGACTATGAGCACCTAGGAATCCGGAAACGCAGTGAGTGAATTGCTCTTCCAGATCGATCGAGCGCATCTGATGCATTGCACCTCCAATGGTATGCTTGGCCTGTCTTCTTACTTCGATTAACGAAGCACTCTAATGTCACATTTCTCAGAACCTGGACAGTCCAAGAAGGAGGTGGTATTGACGAAGGTGTTCCGGGCGGTCAACAAGGGCAATCTTCCGGTTGATGTCCGCTCTATCGCTATTAACGGACGTAAATGGTGTGACTATCGTCCCGGTGCCAGCTTAGTAGTCAACTTACGCTATTTGTGTTGTCAATGCAGCGAGGGCTATGGCTTTGCCATAAACGGATGCGAGGCGTTCCTGTTGGGCCCAGGCGAAGAGCGAGATCTGCGAATTGCCTTCCGGCCAGATTTCTCGTCGTCATTGGTAAAGCGGGAGCTCCTCATAGCCACTTCACAGGGCACGCATTCTTTCCCTTTAGTGGCTACTCTCCCCTACGATCTCCTGCCACTCTGCGTTGACTCTCAGCCACAAGGTACCCTTCTTCGTTACCAAATAGAAACAATTAAGTTGGAAAGGTGGACTCATGTGTTCGCGTTAGGTGACCTTGAGGAAACGGTGAAAAATACGGTCAAGGGATTCATGCTTCTTGTTTTCGCTATGATGTCCCTCGTGCTGGCTAAGGAGTATTTCCCCCGCACGAAGCGGAGTTCGCGGCTAGGGCGATCCAAGAAGAGTAAAGAGAAAAAGAGTAAGTTCAGCGATCATGAACCTGGTAGGCCATTCTCACCACACCGAGACTTGCCTTTTCTGCTGATTAACTCATTATACTTTTCAGATAATCAAACAACGATTGAGCTGGACATTTCGCCATCTTTACGACCCGGCAAGAAGCTTCCTCTTCCCCCAACGATGGGCTTGTCCGACTACGAACGGTTGTTGGAGGTCGAGTTCAACCACCTTCGGCAGGAGGAGAAGGAACAGCAGGCTCGAGAGAAAGAGCGTGAGCAACAGACAGCTGCAGCCGCTACTGCTACCGCCATGGCAGGCACCGCTGCCCCCAGCGGTGTTTCGAGCAGTGACAATGGCAAACCTAGTGACGACGCGAGCAATGCTCCCAAAGGGAAGTCTGGCGATCGTAACTCCTGGCACAAGGAGAAGTCTACCAGCAACGGAGCTGAGCCAATTTCCAATGGACCGACGACTGGTGGGCGCAAGCGGAGTGAGTCTTTCCCAACCGAGGAGATCACGATTGCGCCTGGACCGCAACCTCGCTTGAGCGCCATCGCTCCGGAGTCTAATGATCGGAGGCTAGTGCATCGAAATTCTACTCCTGCGTCTCCGCCCTACGTCCGCTCAGCCTCTCTAGCGTCACTCCCGCCACTCATTCCCATGACTGGCGATGCGACAGTCACCACTCCAAATGTGACGGCCGCTAAGGACGATGCCACGACCACCCTAAGTCTCAAGCGCAGCCGTAGTGGCATGGAGGAGAAAACCCGCAGCGAGAAGAAGGACGCTAATGCCAAGCCCAGCAAGAAAGATCCATCTCCGCGCAGTAGTAAAAAGGATGAACAGCGTGAGAAGGAGCGTAAGGAGAAGGAGGAGAAGGAACGAAAGGAAAAGGAGGAACAAGAGCGAAAGGAGAGAGAGGAACAACAGCGCGAGAAGGAGAGGAAAGCTAGAGAGGAGAAGGCCAAAAAGGAACGTGAAGAACGCGAGAGGAGAGAAAGAGAGGAGAAAGAGAAGGAAAGAAGGGAGAAGGAGAAAAGAGAACGCGAAGAGAAGCAAAGGAAGGAAAGAGAGGAGAAGGAAAGACGAGAGAAGAGGGAAAAGGAGGAACGAGAGAGGAAGGAGAAGCGAGAGCGAGAGGAGCGTGAGAGAAAGGAGCGCGAGGCCAGAAGGAAGCAGATTGAGGCCGAGCAGAAAGAGCGCAAGGAAAAGGAGAAGGAAGATCGGGAGAGGAAGGATCGCGAGCGCAGAAAGCTTGCCGCTGAGGAGGCTGAGCGTCTTGCTCGAGAACGTGAGCGCGAAAGGGAGCGGGAGCGTCTGTTCGCTCTCAGCCGCGCGCGAGCTGAGGAACGCAAAAAGCAGGCCGCTGCTGCAGCTGCTGCAGCTGCTGCCGCTGCTGCTGCCGCCCCCACGGACGAGGAAGGAATGAACGATTGGGTCATCCTTAACAAGGCCGACGAACGCCAGAACCAGCGTAGCCTCTCTGCTGGCAGTCGCACCGAGGCAGGCAGCACCAACCGCCCGCGTAAGGTGACAGACGACGTGGTGCCGTCTGATCGTAAGGACCGTGCGAGCATCGCTACTAAGGCATCTCCGGGAGTTATTGGCAGCCGCAAGGGTACGTCCATGCAGGCCACTGCGAGCTGTGATCTTCCGCAACGTTCCTCTACGCCATCCTCGTTGACAGCTCTGCAGACCTCGTCAGCACCGGCTGTGCCCTCAGGCTCGAGCGTCTCCCGCCCTCCACGAGCCAACCCGTGGGCTATTGAAGCCGATGAGGATGCTGGGGACGGCAATGTGGGCACAAGCTCGCTCTTTACGGGATACAGTCCCTTCGGCGACTACAGTGGACTTGGCGGAGACTACTATTCTTCGGGTCGTGCTGATACTGGAGTTACTGGCACGATATGGGACCATCCTAGTAACGATCTCTCGCTTGGAGGCTCTTCCTCGATCTTTGCTCCGCAGTCGGGACCGTTCTCGGCCTTTTCTGCTGCGTCTCAGCCGTGGGCCATACCCTCTCATCTCGGTGGTTCGGCGTCTGTAGCCCATGGCCAGCCCGGTGCCACTTCAGCCGTTTCGTCGCTCTTCTCACTTCCCGCGCCGCTCGCTACGTCCACCTTATCGCCACCCTCATCGACCGACGGTAGCTCCAGGCTAAGCTCTCCACCCGTTCCAATCCGGGCTACTCATGCATCGCACTTGTACGCACCAGCCGATCGCTTGCACCAACTCTATCAGGATCTTGGTGATAGAACCGAGTTCGGCGATGAAGATAGCAATGAGAACGTAGCGGTCGACGAAGAGCAGGCGGTGGGATACGATCCCTTCTCGTCGCCATCAGCCTCGTTCTTTTCATCCGTCATCCCTCCTGTTGGCTCGCCTTCATCCTCGTTCTTCTCAGCTTTCGGTCCTCCGGCATCATCTTCGCCCACCTCATCACCCTCGCTAGAACCTTCGTCGACGCCCTCCTACGACCTTTTCTCTTCGCATCCGCTAGGGTTCGGCCGCAGGATAGGCGCGACACAGCCCTCATCGGCTTCGTTCACTGCTAGCACCTCTCCTGAATCCGCCGGGTCAATCAAGCATAACCAAATGATGAACAGGAAGGAGTCATACGATTCCTACTTTGCTGCATTCGATGCTCCGCCGTTAACGGCCCAGCACCACCACACAGCCTCCTCGCGACACCTGCTGCAACAGCAGCAGCAGCTCCATTCGGGAGCCATGCTCAGGATGTCAAGAGGCAGCATGAGGTCTACCTCGTCGTCTCTCGGCGACCTAGAGGAGGCCGAGCTGGATTCCTACGATGGATCCCGCTCGCTATCAATGGAATCGCTGCCTAGTGCTGAGTCGCTCTCGTTTGACCTCGTTGATGACCGCCTCGGCACCTACGTTGCGGACGAAGTCAGCGAGTACTACGACGATGCTGATGCAGCCGAGGAAGGCCAGTAGCCCCCGCCACACTACATTCCCTCATCGATGATCGATTCGTTCTCTCCACGGTCCGTTAGACCTTTTTGTGCATTTTGTGAATACGCGATGACGACACAGCCAAGAAGACCAGAGAAACAAGAACAGGAGCAGCAACGTGGTGCCAGACCATCGGTTCCGCAAGGCGCTGCTCCTCCCTCTGCTCTTTCTTCTTCTCTTATCGTCCATCGTTTATTTATTTTTCTCTCCCATCGAGCGCTCTCTTTGATCTTTGTGCGCGCCGCTTGGAGACGACGCCCTCAACAAGAAGGGCAAACAACACGATATACGTCACAACAATCACCTTTGACCCTTGGCTTCTTGTGCTCTTCCTGTGGACATGTCCCCTATGCAAGGTCTACTCTGCAACCCTTGTAGTCGAGCCTGGTGGGGAAGAGAGAAGGAGAAGACATTCATGCGTCAGAATGGATTCAGATGGCTGTTAGCGTGTGGAACTTCACACTCGAAGCTTCAGCTTCATCATGGGCGTCGATAATGAACCCTCGCCTCCGCACCCTTCGCCTCCGCACCCATCCATCCACCCATCCAGGACGAACGATGTGAAGACATGCTGGAACTTCCTCTCCTTGTTCTTGGTTTGCGAGAAGAGCTGACAAGACCTCCAACGGTGAAGTTAAGATAACATTCACTAGTACCCCAGGATAACCTGTCTGCACACCCGAAGTCCGTTGAGCATCTCGAAGCCTTTGTGGTGTGGGGTGGGAGTGTAAACAATGGAGAGGATGAGTGATGAAGTGGTGATGGCGGTGCTCAAGTGGCTGCCCACGGAGAGCCTCTACGGACGGCAACGCGGCGCTGTGCTCGTGTGTCGCCGGTGGTGGGCCATCGGCCACGAACCCTCCCTCCGCACCCCTCACCTCCGTACCACGTCCACCCTCACTTCGTCCCTTTTACCCCTTTCTCCTGTCTTCCTACCTCTTATTACTTTTTTCATTCATTTAAAATAATCATTTTATTACTTTTATGGAGAAATTAACTAAATTATCCTTAAAAGGATTTTTCGATAAATTGATTTGGGTTGAGTGGTGGATATGCAGAATGGTATGCGGCGGTCAAGGTCCAAGCGGTTTGGCGAGGACATCAACAACGCAAGGCCCTCCTGCGTGTGCGTACGTTCACGTTCCTTAAGTGTTGAGAAATGCTCAAGGTGGTGGTGGTGGTGGTGATGATGATGATGATGATGATGATGATGATGATGATGATGTGCATTGTTGTATGGACCCATAGGGCGTACCATGGAAATGAGGCGTCGGATCATTGAAGAGATCTGCGCCACGGAGGAGTCTTACTTGTCCCAGCTCAAAGCAGCTGTGGAAGAGTTGAGTGCGATGAAACCCAAGCGCCTACGCAATGCACCTCTGATGAAGAGAGTGGCGGAGTTGATTTCGTTGATCATTCCACCGCACCAGGCCATGCTGGGTACTCTTGTCTCCGCACCCCTTGTACTACCTTGGTGGCAACGACATCGTGTGGATGATTCTCATGTGCGGGATCGCGGCATGAATCCCTCTTTTAAACATGCAGACGAGCTGAAGCGCAGACGAGAGATCAGTGCAAGCAACGCCAACGTAGCTGCGTGCTTCGCGTTGGTACAGTCATGACTAGATGAAGTGGTTTTGGAGTTGGATGCTCACTTGCTTATGTGTGCAGCTGCAAGATGTGTTTGCACACTATTGTGAGTACATCACAAGCTGGACCCAGCTGCTGAGCCTCCTCAAATCAAGGAAGCAAAAGAAGGTGCACATGGTGCTCCTTGAGATTACTCTTGGCTACTTAGTCGGTGAGTTCTAACACTCCACCCAGCCGCCACCTCCTTTGCCACTTGAGGCACAGCTCATCATGCCTGTATCACGACTTCCACGTTACATTCTGCTCATTAAGGTTCCGATTCCTATCATGCTCTGCAAGGAACACGTGAATCAACTTGCTAATGGCCCTGTGTTGGGGAAAACAGGAGATGCTGAAGCACACGCCAGAGGATCATCCAGATCAGCTTGCACTTCAAGAGACCCTTGCAATGCTCCAGCAGTGGTGCCAAGAACTCCACACAAGAACACAGTGAGTACAAGGACAACTTGCCTGGTGCTAGGAACAGAGATAGTTTGAAGGTACAGTACTACACCTTCACAAGTGTGCTTTTCTTATTGTGTGGGAGAGACGCGCTTGTCCTCGACGTGAATGACCTTGCACTCGTTGCCATCGGCATCTCGTTTGCTGCGGCCATACAGCCCGACCGAGAGCTCACTCTCCGAGCTGACCTCTGAAGGGAGGACCAACGTGATCATGTCCGGATGATGGCCCACCACTGCCCATCCCTTTCTAGTCGGCTGACCCTTGAGCGTGATAACACGGAAGTCGCCTGGAGTAGATGATGGAATGGTCAGTTTAGTTACCAGAACACAGCTGTATCGGAGTTATAGCCGCACCTGCCTCGCAGCCAACGTGCACCGGTCCGTACTCACTCATGATGTCGCTGGTCAAGGCTTCGAGGTCCTCCTCCACAGTGAGCTGCTTAGCCACGAAGACCATCGTGCCGTGGCTGTACATGACCCACGAAGAGGCTGGATTCTTGGACACCTCCTTGCCGAGGGCGATTAAACGCTGCTGCTCCTCCGTCAATGTTGTCATTTCTAGGTAGTTAAGGGATGCACTTCAACACCCAATTTCGTGTTCGTTTTGTGTTGGCGGTATCTGGTAATGAAAGCAGAACCATTTCAGTTAAACCAATGCTTAGTATCGCAGAGTTAAACGACCTTTTTTTCCTCAAATTGCAAGGAGGCTTGCAACCTGCTTTTTAGGACCTAAAAAGAGCCGGACAGTCTGTGTGAATGTTGTACTATTTATAAACTACTTCACTATCCTAATTTGTGTTAGTACGTGCAGCACGCCCATGATTGTTCCTTATCATCGGGCTCAAGATGACACCAGAAGATCATCCAGAGCACAGCCAACTCCAAGCTGCTATTGCGATGCTGACAGAAGTGACTCAGCAGATGCAAGCAGCCAGTTGTGAACCCTGCACAAAAGCAGTGATCACAACCACGCCAGAACATGGCGCTCTCCCAATATGTCCTTGGTCACTTGGCCTTTACAGTATTCAGTACTCATTACTAACATAGCATGTCTCATCAAAAATGAAGTGGGTGTACACTGTCACGATGCACTCGGCCGAAGGGGAAAATTGGTCACTTGGGCGGAGCGATGGTGCGCAAGGACGCGGTGGCCCTGAGATGAGCTTCCCACATCTGAAGTTGCTCGTGAAAGCCCGAGTTGGGGCAAACGATCGGTCGTCGTTCGCGGACGAAGAGGCGCGCCTCGTCCACATTCATGTCCTTCTTCAGCATCACGTAGGCAATGATCACACTGGCGCTGCGTGATACTCCCGCACGACTACCACAGATCAAGAAGAAGAGGGTAAGGTATTGTTTGTGTTTGCAAGCCTGATGGAAGAGCAGCAGACTGAAGTACCAGTGAACGAGAATATTAGTGCCTGTCTCCCGTGCTTGCTCGATAAAGTCGATGCAGGACTCGAAGTGCTGCATGATATCTTCTGACTCGTGATCGTTGATGTTGACTTGCTTGTACGTGAATCGCTGAAGATGGAGAATGAGATAAGCTCAACTGGAGAGATGATGACAATCGAAGTTACCTCGGGGAAAGCCGGGGAGAGCTGGTTGGCGACGGTGAGGATGTGGGTGATGCCCAAGTGCTGCAGCAAATGCTTGTTTAGTGCACCGAGCAGCGATCCCAAGAAGACTCCAGGCAGGATCTCATCCGGCAGCATGATGTCATCTGCAACATGGCACAATCAGCGACTGCACAGCACAACTAAGAGGCGCAAACCATATGAGTACCGACAGCGTTATAGTCCCAGTCACTCTTCCTCGTGAATTCATCAGATATGGCGATCCAGTTCATCACGTTGCTCTCATCCCCGTTCTCTTCCTTCACTATCTCAGCTTCCCGCTCCTCTTCTGTCTTTCGTGGTGGAACAAAAGGTAACCGCAGGTCCTCAGCCTGGATTGGCTCTTTGCTTTTATGCTCTTCCTCGCCATCATCCTTGTCTATCTCTTCATCGTCCTTCTTCTCCAAATCCTCCTCCCCGTTGCTATCCTTCTCTTGCTTGCCCTCCTTACCCTTCTTCTTACTACGTCGCTTCCCTTTCCCTTTCTTTTTCTTCTTCTTCTGCTCCTTCTCCTCCCCGAACAGCCGTCTTCGCTCTTCCTCGAATCGCTTGATCTGTTCTTCTCGCTCTTTTCGCTTGGCCAACAAGGCTTCCAGCTGGCGGGGCAACTGGAACGGATTGCCACGGAAGTCGATCCGCTTGAGATGCTCCAACTGCATCACTTCGCTTGGCAGGTCATTGAAGTCGTTGAAGGCCAGACGCAAGTGATTGAGCCGCGGCCACGCCTTGGAGAATCCCGGCGGCAGAGTTGAGATATTGTTACACGACAGCTGGAGTGTACCGAGGTTGGACATCAAGAATACGACAGGCGGGACCTCTGTGAGCCTGTTCTCGCTCAGGTCCAGCTCCTGCAGCTTGCAGTACCACGGCTCTTGTGATTCGACTGAGGCGCGCACATAATCCTTGTCGTTCTTCCTCTTCAGCCAGGATCCTCTTCGCTCGGCCCTCTTCTTCTTCCATCGAGGGCGGCCCACCTCCGTCGCTTGTTCAGCGGAGTCGTCCTTACCCTGCTTGAGCCTGCTCCACGTCTTGCTGGCTCGCCGCACCAACTTGCCCGGTGTCAGCCGCTCTCCTCCATTGCTCTCGGCATCGCCGTTGTCGCTCCGCTTTTGGCCCTTTCGCGATGACTTGTCGCTTTCGTTCTTTTCCGCTTCGCCCGCGGCGTTCGTCACTGCGACGTTGTCCTCATCCACGCTCTGCGCGGGCGCATGTCCGTTGGACACATTGTTTTCCTCCGCAACCGGCTCGTCTCCCTTCTTCTCCTTCTTTTTCTTCGACTTCTTATTCTCCATCTTATCCTCCATCTTCCCCTCTTTCTTCAGCTTCTTCGGACCGTCGCCATCAGGTATCTTGATCTGTTCGTCATCCTCCTGCTCAAACCTCAGGTTGTTACGCGAGGCATGGAGAAGGATCAGTGATGGCGGCAGCGGTGGCAGCCGTTCGAGCTGGTTGATGTGGACGAGAAGCTGGGTCAGCTGGGTCAGCTCGCGCAACGAGGGCAGCGACGAGAGTCGATTGTGGGAGAGGTCGAGGAAGGTCAGGTTCGACAACCGCGTCAGTTCCGCAGGCACCGTATCGAGTTGGTTTGAATTCAAGTTCAGTTTGCGAAGCGACGTCAGTGCAAATAAGCCCCGTCCTTCTCCGCTGGTTCGTCCTCCACTGCGTCGGCCGTTCTCGGCTTTTTTATCGTCGTCAACTTCAGCGTCGTCCTTTTTATTTTCGTCAACTTCATCTTTCTGTTCGTCGTCATCTTTGACATCTTCGTCAACTTGAGAAAGCAGGGAAGCGAGTCGGTTATCGGCGAGGCTGAGTTCGGTAAGGCGGGCAAGGGAGGCCAGGGAGGAGGGAATGGAACGGATGAGATTGACGTCGAATCGGAGGACCTCGAGATCGGTCCAGCGAAAGATCTCGTCCGGCATCTTCTCCAGGCGGAGGTTGTGGATACCGAGCTGCTTGTTGCTCGGCCGCACGAGCAGCTGTCGCAGGGCCGCCTCCTGTCCTCCGACTTCGCCGCCCTGTTCCTCCTCTCCACGGCCGCGGCTCTTGACCTGCCCCATCCTCCACCAGTCCTGTAGCAAAGAAAACCGGTCCCTTCACCACTACTTGTGTTCGCTGAGCGACGGAGAAGAGGAGGTAACGGCCGCAGTCTCGGCAGAGCCCAACAGCGAACTGCGGTGCCTGGCAGCACGTCATTTCTTCATGACCGATGTGTTTTTTAAATTCCTCCGCGATGTGGGGAGATAGAATGGGAAAGAAGAGAAAATTTGAGAAATTTGTGTAATGCTGGAAAAAGATACATACAAGAGAAAGACAGAAGAGAGCAACTAAACAGGAGAGTCCTTCAAGACGAAGCCGTCGGGATGATCAAGGAGCGTCCGCAGCGAGGGGAATCAAGGCTCACGTGTGCGGGAGGCTTACATGTCGAGCAGCTGGTGCACCGTGGCGAGCACGTTGCCCCTGTTCTTGAGGAGAAGCCTCTTGTTGACGTCGCGGTTCATGAAGCCCATCTGCTGCAGCTGGTCGAGCACGACCCTGAGGTGCTCCGGCTCATCCGCGGCAGGCTGGACCGGCGAGGGAACAGGCTCGGGAGTCGGGGCAGGAGTCGGGACGGGCTCCTCTTGCACGGGTTGCTCGGGCACGGGCTCGGGCTCGGGCTCAGACTCTGACTCGGAAGGCGAGGGAGCGGCGGCGGGCTCTTCGTTCTTCTCGATGACCTCGAACTCGTCGTCGCTCTCTTCAGTAGTAATGGTCACGGGCTCCTCCACAGCGGGAGCAGGAGCGGGCACGGCATCGTCAACCTTCTGCTCTTCAACTGGGGTAGACTCGGCAGCGGGCTGCACAGTGACATCAGCCCAGATGCGGTGGCCGAACTTGTAACCGCGCGGGCCAGACAGGCGCCAGTTGCTGACGTAGCGACCGGGCTCAGCAGGAGTCACCATCTCGACGGCAATGTCTACCTCCTCACCGGCCGGGAGAGCAGGAACCGATACGGCAGAGACCTGGGCAAGACGCGGTCCGAAGATGTGGGCCAGAGTGGTACCCTCGGGCCAGGCGCGCTCGCCGTCATTCCGCAGACGCCAGACCTTGACGAAAGTCGTGTTAGGCGGGAGGACGGTGCCATCTTCAATGCTCACGTCCGACACGAAGCGAGACGACAGCATGAAGCGGCAGCCGCCCATGTGGTGGCGCGGACGCGGCACGAACTGAGGGAGGGGCTGCTCAGTTTTGCTCTCCTCCTGCTGCTGGGGCTGAGGCTGGGGCTGCTGTTGCTGGAAGTAAGGGCAGCGGGAAGGACGGCCGAGACGGATGGGCTGCGGCTGGAGGAGGCGCGAGTGCTCCATGTTCCACGGAAGCTTCGAACGCAGCTTGAGGAAGTAGTGGGACGGATCGTGCACGCCGGTCTTGGCCTCGCACGCTTCGCACAGGTCGTAGTCAGGGCACACCGTGCACTTGTACCTGATGCCGACTATCTGTGCCTCACAGGCGTCGCAGATAGCATGGTGCACGACGGGGCTCGATGAAGAAGAGGACGATGCCTGCGCCCTCGGGGCGGTGGGGCTGGGCACACCCTGAGGACGGGAGATGTTGGCAAAGATGGCCTGGATGTCGGTGATGAGCTGGGGAATGGTCGTGTTGAGGTCGTTGTGGATGGCCTGCGGGAGGCGCTCGGTGAGCAGGCTCTGCACGCGGGCAAACTGCGGGTGCTGCTGCACGTAGTGGGCGGCGGTGCGGCCCTCGCGGACTGCCTGCTCGACGCACGTGGTGAAGGTGTCCTGCACGGTGGTGAAGGTCTGCTGCACCTCGGGCGAGCTCAACGCAGACTCGATCACCTCCAGAAGCTGGGCGGGGCTGAAGGCATCGGTGGTCCCATCCTCCTTCTGCTTCTGCTTTTCCTCCTTGGCGGGAGCCGGTTCGGGGATGTTCTTCTTCTTGGGGATGCCATCGCTCAGGGTAAGGCGCAGGAGCTGCGGCTGCTTGGACGAGGCGCGAACAAACTCGAACGCATCGGCGAGCTCGCGATCCGAGGAGATGGATACCTGATCATTCTCATCATCGAGGTACTTGATGTCGAAATGGGTGGGCAGGGGGGAAGCATGGTAGAGCTTGCGCAAGAGCTGGCGCAGGTCCTTGTAGGTAAGGGCCTGGGTGTCGGGGACAGTAACCCTCCTGATGTCGGTACCGTAATTAACCTTGATGACGACCATCTTTCTTGATTTCAGTAGAAGGTGATGGTCTTGATTTGTTACTGAGGGGGTAAGGGTCTTGCTCGTGTAGAGGAAGAAAAAAATCGAGTAGCGGTTTGGGGGATCGGTGCTAGTGTAGAGGCTTTTCGGTGCAGAGCGAAGTGGAATATGAAAAAGAATACTACAGGCCCTGCGTTTCCTTTTGTACTTCTCGCCCAACAAGAGCTGTCGTGTCCTGGTGGGTTCGGCGATTTCTGCCAGCTCTGCATTCTGCGGCACTGTGTCGGGCAACCAAGAATTTGAAGGATTGAGACAAGGTTCTATGGTGCCATTTTCTACATTCCTACGACCAAGGGGATCGGGCTTGGCAGATGCGGAATTTAGGAGTATGGAAAAGGTAACCAACACAGGGTTGCGTGTTGAGAAGTGCCACTTGCTGATGGCGTTGAGTTCGAAGAAGACAGCTAACTAGTGCGTGTTGACAACGGTACTTGCTTCACGCAGTCACATTGGCAGGCCCTTTGGGTTGATGTCTCGATGACTCTCCGCCTCACTGTACATTCATGTCGGTGCACATCGAATGATCCAGTTCCACTTTAGGGGGCTGATGATCCAGGGCGTAAGAACAGGGTTCACATTCCAGAAGGCACAGAGATTGGTACCTGGTTCAGCCTTCGATGGTGCCCGCTGATAACCATCCATCAAGTCCACATAGAGGCTCATCGGGCCGCCGAATCTGCATGCGATTGCCAGTTAGGGCACTCCTGTGGTGGCGTTGGCGCTGCAAGGTATCACGTACCCCACGACCGTCTTCTCCTGCACTAGTCGGATATTGAGTCCTATTCTGTTGTAGTGCACATTCTCCTCATCCAGGAATTCTCGAATCTTCCTTCGGGTCTGAACCAGAACAGGAGCGTTAGCCAATGATGACTGCTTAACATCAAAGAATTGAGGAGCGGTACGTGGTTGGACTTGAACAAGATAAGGAAGAAGAGAAGAATGTTAAACAGGATGAATGCGATGTCGATGGGGATCCAGATAGACGCAAGGCGGTCCCGCGGTGTGAACCAGTGCAGAATTACCACAAACGGCGCAATGAAGGCCACCTGTACCGCAATGTGAACTATTAGCGTAAAGCCCTATCGGAAGGTACTGCCGAGCGCTGAGTAGTACCATCATGAGGAGGAGGGAGACGAGGAAGACTTTGCCGAGGTGCTGTGTGGTGGGCGACCACAAAGAGTTCACTGTCTCCACTGTCTGCGCAAAGCGGGCTTCGCTGACCTGGACAATTTCCGGCCGTAAAGTGAGCCCATAATTTATTTTGTTTTAACGGAATTTGATTAATCTTAATTAAATCCTAATTTGGAAATAAAGGCCGAAAATATACTATTCCAGTTTCTGGGACGTTGCGGGCACTCCGGAGGTAAGATAAAGGAGAGGGTAAAGGGAGGACCACATACTCGTCCGTCAAGCGCTGGCGGCAGGTGCGTACTGAACCGGTGTCCTTCGGCATAAACCTTGATGTGAGGGACAGAGAGCAGCAAGTGTTGCTTCTCCAGGTCCACGTCTTTTCCGGCGTTACTCATCTTCAGGCCTCCAAAGGTAAGGGCGAGTAGTACAAGTCAAGAGGGGGAAGAAGTCAACAGGTTCGAGGGTCTGGAAAGGTTGGCCGTAGCTCCTAGGAGTTGGGAATGGCCTTTGAGTTTG
>CDEZ01023451.1:21890-44921 GCA_000826365.1 Acanthamoeba royreba
TTGCATGTTGCCCAGGCATCCAATGGTACAGCGGACAGGACAACATATATCTCGCAAAATGCATGCGTTACTTAGTTGGTTTTGAATGAAATTTCAACAAATTATGTACTCATTCTTTAAAATCTTTGACCATTTCATGCTTTAAATTCTTTCATCATTTTCCGAAATTATTCTGAATAACCAAATTGTTTTACAGAGACATGGAAGTGCCTGGCCAGACGTGGGAGGTGGTACTGTCGGTGGCTCGTGAGACAGGCCTCTTCTTGTTGTCCGGGGCATGTGAGATCATCGGTGGCTGGCTGGTGTGGCAAACGCTACGGGAAGGCCAATGCTGGGCGCAGTTCGTTGCGGGCACAGCCTTGCTGGTGCTCTATGGCGTGATTCCGACTTGGCAGCGAGTGGACAATTTCGGGAGAGTGTACGCTGTGTACGGCGGCTACTTCATCGTCCTCGCGCTTCTCTGGGGCTGGCTGGTGGACCATCGACGGCCGGACATGGGCGATCTCATCGGCGGCGGCATCGCTTTGGTGGGAGTCCTTGTGGTTCTCTATTTCCCACGCACGACCCAGGACGCTGAGGAAATCACGTCCGCACGGACAGAAGAGAAACAAAGCTTGCTCGAAGCCCATGCTGTACCACAATACACGCTGACGTGATGAAGAAGGCATGCCCACCTTGCGTGGCCATTGTCATGACTGCTACCAGCTTCTTTGCCCCAGTACACTTCAACCCTTCATATGATCTTGATGTGGAGATTCTCCACCATCAATCTGGATGTCATAGGACTAGAAAGTAGCAACATATGTTCTACCCAGTGCCCATGAAGAAAGAGGACCACTTCACCTCCATCACCAGCCCAGACAAGTGGAAACACAAGATCATCATTGGTCAAGTTTGAAGAAAACTAGTGAGCTGGCCATGCTGGCCCAGAAGACCCGTCAATGTTGGCATGCCTGTTGTCTGCCCTTAGCCTGAAGAAGAGAGTTAAGATCATCATAAACGCACTGCATCTTGCGAGAACAGATGTACCGGTGACTGGTGCCGCCCACAGCTGCGCCACAATCGATGCAACGACTCTCTTCCATTGCTCCACCACAATCACCGATGAAGAAGTAGTGCCCCTGAGGGTAACATGCATCAGAATTCAAGCCATCAGGGGGAATGATTCCTTGTTGAGGCTCGTACGTTGGGACACATGAACCAGCGGCCGCTTCCACCCTCCCTCACCATGGCCTGCACGACGAGCCGTATAGTCCTTCCATGCGTTCTGAGCACCTGCATTGCAATAGTAGGAGTCAGAGAAGACTGTGCCCGATACGCTGTGTGTTGTGTTACCTCTTGGTGAAGCTTGCAGATGGCTTCATTCCATCGGTTGGCATCGTCAATGGAGATGTTGCCACTTGTGACGCGGAGTTCGTCCTTTAGGATTCGGAGCCGCTGGACCACATCCATTCCTTGATTCTCACGCAGGCACACTTCCTCCAAGAACTCGACTTGCTGACGGTACAGATCTCGCTGGTGCAGAAGAAGAATGGGAAGCTGGATGGTCATGTCTGTGGCCTTGTCTCTGAGCTCATCTATGATCACAGTATAGACTAAGGGCGCTCGAGCGTGTTTGCCCACCTTCCTCCTCAACTTGACGTACGTAACCACTGCGAAGAGAATGAAAGGTAAGTACTGATGGTAGCCTCTTCGGAGCTCTATTGAGATCACGTACTGAAGCTGAGCTGCTGCTGGATCACGTTGTATTCCTCTTCGCCCATGGGACTCTGCAACCTCTTGGCGAGCCTCTTCATAGTCTTGATGGCCACCTTTTCCTCAGGTTTCCTGCATTCGATGTAGTTCATCAGCACTACTTCTCCTGAGTCTACGGATGAAGCACGTACTTCTGCCTGGAGAAGCGTTTGATGAGACGCGTTGCCGTCTCGCGAGTGTTTCTGATGGCCGCAAGTAGCTGCTGCTGTCTCTCGACGAGACGTTGCTTGATCTTCTCGATGTCTTGCATCTTCTTCTTCACTACATTCCCGTACCTGTTGTAACAAATCTTAACTCTCAACACAAGTGAGTGGAGGGCAGAATGCGCGCTCACCTAGATGTCCTTCTGATGGGCGTACGACATGTGGGGCAGCACGGGAGCTGGATGTGTTCCTGCTGGTCTTGTGTATTCATCCACTCGTCAAGAGCGCTCACTTCAAAGACGTGACCGCAATCCCGAAGCTGCACGCATGTGTATCGTCAGTAGCGGAACAGAAGCGGTAACGCGTGATGGTTCTCCATTCACTCTCACCTCAACAAACCGGTCCTGTTCTGGATCAAAGTCCTTCAGCGTGAGCAAAGTGACTGTCTCCTCTTCATCGGGAGTGCACATGAAGCACCACCGCGGGCAAGGCTCCCCACACAGACCTGGAAAAGCTCAGGAGTCAGTCAAGTCGATGACAATGAGGCGTGACACGCCTAATAGGAGAATGGCCGAGGTACCGATGCACGGATGGCCACAAGGGAGCATGCGCGTGCAGGGCTCATTGCACGGCTCACGTTCGCAGAGCTCTCCACAAGGCGAAGGGCACGCGATGTGCTCGCATGCCCACTCGCAGCACTCTGCGCAGGGCACGCAAGGCTCGGCACACTGGTGGTTGCAGGCGCTGTGGTTGCACATGTTGGCACACTGGAGCTTGCACGGCGGGCAGTCCTTCACGCAGGGGAATGTGCAGATGTGTCCTTTGTCGCAGGCGATTGAGTGTGAGAGAGTTCGTCTGGCCATGAAACTCATGTGTCAAGAACTTACCACACAGAAGTATGCGTTCGCACTTCTTGTTGCATGCGACGTGATTCTTCCCTCGTTCGCATGAGTGGCACGTTCCAGGGCAAGGATGTCCGCACCTCAGCATATCAGAGCACTTGATCGTACATTCCACCTCCAGCTCTCTGCAAATGACGCGTTACCTGACCTCTTCCAATGCAGGAATGCATGTACTCACGTACGACATGTGACAGGGAGCCTGAACGGAGTGACCGCACGGGAGGGTCTTGTCACACACATGGTTGCACACGCAAAGTTCGACTGGAGTGGAGCAGGGCTGTAGGGACTGATGGCCACAAGGCAGAACCTTGAGGACACCCTTCATGCACGGGCCGCAATCCATCCAACACTTCTTAGTGCAGGGATGGCCACAGACTTCGTACTTCTTGGGGCAGGGTCTCATGCACTTCAGGGTATCGTGCAGTGAGTCATCAGGATGACAGCTGCAAACCGGAACCAGTGAGTGAAGATCGATGGATTGTTGGAGGTACGACTGCGTACCACTGGCTGCACGCATGGCCACACTTCAATCGAGCACCACACTTGACCATACAGCCTCCATTCGGTGCTTGATTGAAGTCCTCTCCACGAGACACATCTGACAAACATCCTCATCAGGCGTGAACAGCAGTCTCACTGCGGAGGAAATGGCGCCGTACATGCATTGGTGTTGGGATGCTTCTGGCAGGAGAGCACCAGGCGTGGGCCGACGGAGCCTTGCCCTCGCAAAGTGGAGATGATGCGCATCCACAAGGGTGAGTTGTCCTGAAGAAGCTTGCTGTTGCCGATGCAGTAAAATCCCATCTTGGCGCGCGACAGCGCCACGCACACGCGGTTCGATGACTTGAGGAATCCGATGGAGTTGTCCCGATTGGAACGCACCAGCGAGAGGAGCACGATGTCGTTCTCCTCGCCCTGATAGTTGTCCACCGAACTCAGTCGTACGCCTTCAATCTTGCTTTGCCTGAAGAGCTGGCGGAGGGATTGGAGCTGACCGACGTAGGTGGTGAGGACGGTGATGTTCTCGCGCTGATAGCCCTGTTGAACGAGGTACTTGCACAGGGCGACGATGAACAGGGCTTCATGCTCATTGCGCTTGCTGCTGTTCTCTCCCTCCCTCTTCTCCTGCACTGTGTGTTCCAAGAAGAAGACGTCTTTGATCACGCCCTTGATGTGAGGTCGTCCTTGCACGGACTCGGAATCCGAGAGTGTCGGATAGATGGGAGCGATGAGCTGAGAGATCTCGGGACGCATCCTGTGCTGCACGGAGAGTGTCACGTGTGGAACGCCGTTGTTGATGAGTCTCTCGAAGAGCGAAACGTCAAGGTGATGCTTGATGGCCAATCTGCGCACGATCAGAGTTTTCGGAGTTACAAGATGCTATCCCTGATGTTCAAGAACGTTCACACGTTACCTGTACACCGATGCTTGAGGACGAAGCTGCTGGTGGTCGCCAATAAGAATGAGGTGGCGCGTGTTCCTGTTCAACGTAGAGAGAACGTGCGCCTCCAACACCTGAGTGAAATCGTCAGCGTGTGAGGCTCGTGGCGTCCTATGCGTACGATCCAGACGTACCTCTGCTGCCTCCTCGACAATGATGGTTGAGGGAGCCAAGGCTCTGATGAGACTCTGGTACTTGGCTGCAGCGGTAGTCGTCATCCCGACTAGACGAAAGGCGATGGAATGTGAGGGAATCTCAATCAAGTTCATCAACGAAGAAGAGACGATTGTACCAACGTGAGCATCGCGAAGTTTGTCAAGGTCGATGGCAAGCTCCACCTCCTTCCTCTGCTTGCACAGATCCTCGTACCTCTCACACAGCTCTTCCAGGCGTTCCCTCTGCCTCTCACGGTAGAGACGAAGCCAGAAGTGATGCAATCGCGTTCGTTCTGGAAGGGAGAGCTTCCACAAGTCCGAAGCATTGAGCAGCTCTGGGGAAGGAGGTTCCTCTGCATTCGCTTCGCTGGCAAGACGGGCGAAGTTGATCTTCTGCGTGTCGTCTTCCTTCTTCTTCTTCTTGTCGGACTTGCCTTCCAGTATCGCCCGGTCCTCTTCGATCTGCTTGATTTCCTCTTCATCTGCTTCGGATATCTCTTCTTCATCCTCTTCTTCTTTTTCTGCCTGTTCCTTCTGCACGCCCTGTCCTTGAATGTCCTCATCCTCCTTCACCTTCTCCTTACCCTTGTCTTTAACTCCGACTTGGTTTCCCTCCTCCTCCTGCAGTTGATCGAGTGCCTGAAAGGGATTCACGCCTGGCGTGATCTGGGCTTGTCGTGGTTGCCATCGCTTCTTACCCTGCGCAGACGCTGGCTGAGGTTCAACATTCCCCTGCTTCTGTTGTTGCTCCTCGTTCATCTTCTTGTCCTTGTTCTTCTTCTTCTTGCTCTTCGGCGCAATCCACTGATCTAATCGCGGCTCGCGGCCATCCTTGTTCTCAGCTCCAACGGGGAAGCCGGAGCGCAGACTTTGGATGTGATCCTGAGAGGCCACGTTCTGCAAGTCGCCCCAGCTCAGGTTCTCCTTTCGAAGGTTTTGGATGCAGTGCGTGATGTCCGTCTTCACTTCCATTTGTCTGTGTCGGAGTTAAAACAAAGCGAGACAAAGATCAGCAGGAAAGGAGGATAAGGCAGGACGGAGGTAGGACGAACTGCATCTTGAGGTTCCATCGGGCATGAAGCAAGCGATTAGTTCGTGGCAGGAGCAGCTTCCGTATGTTGCGCTCGGCCAAGATGGCGCTGGAGCTTCGTCCACCAATTCGGACCACATTCTGGTCGAACTTGTAGATTCCCTCCAGGAACTGCATCAGCACGGTACAACCCGATCAGCAACACAGAGAGCGTGCTCAGCAAGCAACACACGTGAGAGGTCCACCTGATCGAGTGCATGGTTGGTGTAGCATACACACAGAATGGGCAAGTTCCGAGCTTGTAGCAGAAGTCGAGCGATCTTAAGTCCGACAAAGGTCTGAAGATGAAGAAGACAAGAAGAGTTGAGTATCATCTCTCCAATAAAGAGCAAGGATGGCGAGTAGGCGTACCTTGCCGGTGCCAGGAGGGCCTTGAATCAGGGCCACCTCCTTCGTCATCGCCAGCTTCAGCGCTTGCATCTGGCTCTCGTTCAGTTCAGAATCGAAGCGAGGCCAAGGCTGCAGTACTGGCCATCGAGTCATGACTTGATCCTCGTTATCGTCCTCCTCTTCGTCCTTCTTCTTCTTCTTCTTCTTGACGATGTCGGAGAAGTTGAATGCCGTCTCTGCACACACACACAGCCAGTAGTTAACCGGCGGTTGAGTTATGTCTCTCCACTTCTGAGTGGACACACGTGGGTACCATTGTGAAAGGTTGCAGGAGGACCGACGTCGTTGTCGAGTCTGATGAGGTACTTCTGGAAGGGCAGCTCATCAGGCGCAATCTGCTTGAGCGCTTCTAACACGTGGCGGTAGGCTTCGAAGTAGGCCGTCGATGACTCCACCATCAAGTATCTCTCTTCAACCTTGAACTCGGGCTCATACCCACTTGAAAACCTGTTACCGTTATCAGTGATGAGTGTTGTCTCGCTCTCCTCATGGTGAAGAAGATGAATGCATGCGTACTTGATTCCGATGATGCCCTTCTTGAGATCTTCCATGTCGCGATTCTCGACGGTCGCCCACAGGAGTGAGCGGAAGCCGTCACGCGAGATGGCCAGGAGAGAACCGGTCAGTAGCCGCTTACTCTTGGTCCAGTCGATCGATTGCCTGTTCAGGATCAGGAACTGAACTCAGTTGTGTTCCGTGTTCGAGAGTGGTCAACATTGCACGTACATGGTCTTCACGCCGAAGCGGACCTTGTAGACAACTCCGCCCTCACTGCAGCTCATCCCCACCACTGTGACGTCATTGTACACACGAATGTCTCGCTGTCTCTCCCCTTTCGGAGTGTCACGACCATAGATCAGATCGCGGAGCTCCCGATGGAGAAGAAGAAGAGGAGAGGACAGAGTACCTCGATGATAGGAGAGAATGCCTTCACGAAGAGGAATGAGACAGTCATCACGAAGAAGGTGGAAGTGAGTGTGCAGGTAGTGATCCACATCGTGATAAGTGCCCTTGATGATGTTCTTTGGCGTCGGAGGAAGGGATTGAGCGATGATCTCTTCGGTCGAAGGGAACACTGACAGTTGACGAAAGGCGGCGTAGTCTTGGGCCTCCCTGTAGGCCAACATGTTGTCTTCCTTCGGTTTGATCATCACAAACTGCTCCTCGGCACGCTTGCTGGACTCCTCGTATTGAGCGCTGAGCTCTTCGCAGAGTTCCTTTATCTCCGATCGAATGCCAAAGCGGCCAACGAGATCGTTCAGCTCTACAATAGGCAACACCAGATTCTGGAAGCGATCCAGCAACTGCTTGGCCAGGCGCACCGAGTTCTCGATGTTTGTGACGATCTTCTCCTTTGGTACACGTTCAAGTCCGTACGGGTTCACCAGACGTCGAAGCGAAGTCGGCCACACGTACTTCAGGAATCTCGAATTGAGGAGGAAGGTGAAGATCCTGATGGAGAGATTCTCCACATTGCACTGCATACAAGGTGACGACCATCAACACTCAGCTTCAATGTCCTCACTCCAAAGTGCAGCTCAAGTGCGTACCACCGGTTTGCGAAGCTGCTCGTGAGTGAGAAGTTCGAGCAATCGGCCGATCACGAAAGGTTCCAGTCGGTCTCGCGAAAGAATGTCCTCCAGCGCTTGATGGTAGAGAGGATTGCTGCCCAGCACGTAGCACAGAAAGTCTCCATCTTGCGAGAGGCGCGCATTGATCCACGCCATCATCTGGCGTGACTCCTGGAAGGGCTGATATCGTTCGTGCTTCATCCCGCCTTGCTGCGCATCAGCCGGTGGCGTGCTCTGGGCATGCTGCTGGCTCCCTGAAGAAGAGCGATTCTCCTTCGGAGCACGCTGCACTCGATTCCTGTGGTCATCAGTATCAACCTGACGTTTCTGGCGTTGATCGGAATGGTCTACGCGCTGCCCCTGAGCTTGTCCCGCTCCTCTGTTCGTGTCCTGACTCGTGGGTTGACGGTTATGCTGGAATGGCGCTGATAGCTTGGCTGTGCCACACCGACGACACTTAGTGTTGCGCGCAAACTGATGATCACCACAGGACGGGCATGCCCAGTCACCCTGTCTTGAAGGCTGGGCATGCGATGGAAGCCTGGGGCCACCCCGACCTCGTGGGACGAATGAATCCCTATTGATGGCATTCCTTCCGCGTGTCGGTTTTAACTCCGATTCAGACGGATCCGCTTCTGCTTCACTTGACTGCTGCATGCCACGTGATGCACTCGTCCCCACCGGCTGCCACATCATTCCTCTGGGCCTCTCGTGTAGTTCATGGTTGTTGACCACACGGTACCTGGACCCCTGGTTGGATTGCGCCTGTGGCGCGGCAGTGGCAGCCTGAGCAGGTGCTGCGCCAGTGATCACGGCCGCGGGCTTGGCAGCATGTCGATCGTCGAGAATGTAGAGCTCAAGCAGGCCAGTGGTCGTTTCCAGGGCGAGGTCGAAGTCGTCCTGGCTGGTGATGTCGAAGGGAGCACCCTGGAACATGAACTGCACCTCGTCTGTCCCGTAGTCGTCCCTCAGCTTCTGCTGGAATGCCCCAAAGCTCGCCGGCAATCGCATCGGGCGTCGCTTCTTGGTGGCTCTCGACACGCACGCAATCACGCGCTCAGTCTGGGTCACCACCGACTGTGTTCCTGGTACACTCGACGAGCTGCTTGGTGGCCGTACATCAGGCACGTTCTGTTTGCCATTCGTCTCCACTTTTTGTTCTTGCGGCTGATGATGATTGTCGCGGATGACGTGACTTACTTCGTCTTTTTCATTGCGTGAATCTGTGGATGGCTGCGGCGGAGGCCTCTTTGATGGCGCCGACACTGGTGAAGCTGTCCTCGCTCTGATGTTGCCAAGAAGTCCTCTTTGCGGTAGGACACCTGTGTGAGTCGTCTTCGGAGGGACACTGGCATACTTGGCTCCGGTTGACCTCGATGAAGGTGATGCTGATGCTGGCGATGATGATGATGATGATGATGATGATGATGATGATGATGATGATGATGATGATGATGATGATGATGATGATGATGATGATGACGGTGAAGAGGAAACTGGAGGTGAAGAGGCAAGGAGTCGTTCGTGGCAGGACGCTAGGCGTGCACGACGCGCCGCGGCCGACTCCTCGTTGAGGCGGCTGAGGGCGGCGTCGGATTCCTCCTTCATCAACTGCGCACGGCGCGCCTCGTCGAGCTCCTTCCTCCTCTGGTCGTCCTTGGCCTGATCCGCTCTCAGGCACTCCTCCAACTCCTTCTGCTGCTGCGCGATGATATCGGCTGGTCGTTCCTGCCTTCTCCAGCCTTCTTCTTCTTCTTCATGCTGTTCCCGTACTTGGCGTGCTGGTGCGTCCATTCTGCACCACTACCTCAGCTTGCGTCCCTATTAGTAGTTCACTCTCCGCGGGTTAAGTTTATCAGTACGTTCACACCACCCTTCTGGTTCCTTCGAGTGACGTGTCCGTGTCAAGACGGCACTTTGTGCCCAACCTGCACGCACCAACCACGGTGAGCCTGTCCAGGACATATTGCGAGAGTCCTTGCAACGCATTCCAAACATTCACATACAATTCAAAATCATTTTGGAAATTCGAAATGCTTTTTAATTTCATAAGTTTTTTCATTCGAGTATAATTATTTCGGAAATCGTTATCGAGACCCAAACATTGACATGTTGGTCCCGACTTTTCTTTTCATTGGCAGCTTCTTGTTCTCCGTTAGGCTCGTCGTTCTCAATAATTGAAATCATACCATGGCCACCACGCACCATCCCGGAAGTACCCACACTCCCCTCCTGTCGACTCCGCATCGCTTTTTAGTTTTTTTGTCATTAAACAAATATCATTCAGCCCGTCAAACTTCACATTTTCATAAATGTGTTCATAATTTAATCAATCCTGACCTGGGACCGGATCGGGGATATCTTTACTACACAGGTGTGGAGGGGATCAAGGCGCAGCAGGTAATCGCCATCATGGGCGGCCAGTGGGGCGATGAGGGTAAGGGAAAGCTCGTCGACGTCCTCGGCGCCCACTACGACATCATCGCCCGCTGCGCCGGCGGCTCTAACGCCGGTAACCATTTTCTGTCGACATTCCACGACATTTAATTCTATTTTTATGAATTTAATTTTGAATTTTCTTGTTTTTCCTAAATTTTATTTCAACAAATTGAATTTATTCTATTTTTTTGGTTTTTGGATAAAATATAACAAGCAAGTGTTGCGAAAATGAAAATGCTTACGGTTCGCGGTGGGCAGGACACACGGTCATCGTTGAGGGCAAGAAGTTCGCCTTCCATTTGGTACGCGACGACTACTTGGATCGTTTCATTCTTGGGACGAGCAGGGAGAAGTGTCCGAGGGGCTGACAACATTGTGGATTCACGTGTCACATGCAGATGCCATCGGGTATCCTGAACAAGAATGTGACTTGCGTGCTGGGCAACGGCGTGGTGATTCACCTGCCCACGTTCTTCGGCGAGCTCGCATCGCTCGACGCCCAGGGCATCGACTACAATGGCAGGTATAAGGGAGTCGCGAGGCCGACACAGGGACTAGTAGACGTGGAACACAGCGCTGACAAATGCCTTGGTGTTGTTCCTTCAGGATCAAGATCTCCGATCGTGCCCATATTGTGTTTGACTTCCACCAGGAGCTCGACGGCAAGCTGGAGGAAGAGGCCAAGAAGGGCACGAAGGATCTTTCGATCGGCACCACCAAGAAGGGCATCGGTCCGTCCTACACTGCCAAGGTCTCGCGCATGGGCATCCGGATATGCGATTTGGCCTTCCCCGCTAAGTTCGAGGAGAAACTTACCGCGTTAGTGAACTACTACAAGCGCATTTTCCCCGACATGACGCCTGTTGATATCCCCACGGAGGTCGCCAAGTACACGCAGGATTACTACGGCCGGTACCTACTGCTGCAGCTGTTTGATTTGCAATACCTCAAGTTGACACCACATCATCTGTTCACAATGGGCAGGATCAAATCGACAGTCGTGGATACTGTTCACTACCTCAGCCAGGCTCTCAAGAACGGCAAGCGCGTTATGGTGGAGGGTACGCTTCTCTCCATGCGAGTCTGTCGATGATCGGTGCTTACCACTATCTCAACATATGTAGGAGCCAACGCGACGATGCTCGATATCGACTTCGGCACTTATCCCTATGTAACGTCATCCAATGCTTCGATCGGTGGCGCTTGCACTGGTCTCGGTCTCGCACCGACCAAGATCGGTGCCACCGTCGGTATTGTCAAGGTTGGTTACTCCTCACCACCGAAAACAAACACTCATTCATGGAGGTGGAGAAGGAGAACAGCCTCAAGAATTTGGCCGTTTTCTGATACACACCTCCTAGATTCCCTCACCCAAACCACTCTATTGCATCCCACTTGTGCCAAGGCGGAAAGACTCACTTTGGCTGAAACAGGCGTATACTACTCGCGTTGGTGCGGGTCCCTTCCCCACCGAGCTCACTGATGAGGTCGGCGAAAAGCTCAGGGCTCTCGGACATGAGTACGGCACAACGACGGGTACATCTTTCAGTTTTGTTTCATTAAGATGCCAGCGCTTGGTACTCATGCTAATCCTGGTATTAGGCCGCCCTCGGCGATGCGGTTGGCTCGATGTGGTGGCGCTTCAGTATGTTCAGGCCATCAATGACTTTGCTGCCATCAACCTCACCAAACTGGTACGGCGTTGGCTTCAGTTCCACTGATGATCTCTCCTCTCCTCTTTATTTTAACTTCTGCGTCTACGCTTAGGATGTTCTCTCGACCTTCGACGAGATCAAGCTTGGCGTGGCTTACAAGGTTGACGGTGAAACCCTCCCATTCTTCCCGGCTAATCTTGAAGGTGCCCATCTTCGCTTCTTCGCTCGAAGTTAAGCCACGTCTCAACCATACTCCCGAATGCAGTGCTTGATAAGGTGGAGATTCAGTATGAGACTTACCCAGGCTGGAAGTGCGATATTTCTCACGCCACCACGTTCGAGGTGACTTGCTATTTCTTCTGACCACGAAGCATCCCATGCGAGGTTCTAAATGCTTATTCTTTTAATCAGGAACTGCCAAAGGAGGCTCAGGCCTACGTCCGGCGCATCGAGGAGCTTTCCGGTTGTCCTATCGCTTGGGTGTGCACCTCAACCTTTCTGTTTGCCATGTCTTGTTGCTCACTTGGGTTCTATCAGATCGGTGTTGGTCCCGGTCGCGAGGCTATGGCGATCAAGGCTCCGCAGTAAAATCTCCAGCTATCAAGTTCAGCTCATGGCACTGGTGGGCGTGGTTCTCCATCGTTGTGTGGGAGTCTAGTGTCACACAAATACACAAGGCTTGGTCTTGTACGATTGCTCCTGTTCCTGCTTGGTAATCCTTCGAGTCCTCTTCTCCCTGGAATATACAGTATTGAGAGCAGCCCGTCATCCACGACTGACGAGCCTAAGCATCGCTCTGCGCGCCTGGCAGAACTACCCTGACTGATCGTCGGCATCAAAGGGGAGAATCCAAGTGTATTTCCTAAACCTTCGGTTTTGATATATGTGCATTCCTCATCATTGGTTTCACGGACAAGCTGGTGAAGGACTGTATACCATACTCCACCGTTTACCAACGCCACCACCAGGGAAGCAGCTGCGAGGCGCCTGAGTTTGTAGCGTCCGTGGCGTCGGCTGTCGTGGAGGCGCCGGTGCCTGATTGAAGGCTGATGTCTAGTGTTGTGACGGGAGTTCCTGAGGTGGAGTTGGTGGACACGGTGCAGCCGGTGCACTCTAAGGCCCATTCGACAGTGACCTGCACACTAGCCTGCGTTTGCGTGGGATCCGCCACGGTGAATTGCACCCTCTTGGCCTGATCGTCGAGAAGGCGGACGAGCATCGTGCACGGCTGGGCGACTGTCATGCGGCCCCACTGGATTCCAAGGGCGTCCAAGGCGATAGAGCTTCCCGCAGTGTGGAAGGCCGCGCCGAGCAGCCGCAGTCCGCGATGATACACAGCCTGCAGCGTGGGAGTGTTGGACACGATCACGATGGAATCGAGCGTAGCCTGAGGATCGAACTCGGCCAGTGGCACGGATGGAACGACGATGTAGCTCAGCGAGTCATTCTGCACAGGCGGACTCTGCTTCGTGAGCCAGGCCGAGAACATGGGGAGTGTCACGTCGGGCGATGAGGCCACACCGATGTCCTTCCACGATCCAGTCTTGTTGCCGACTTCCAGGTTCAGCGTAACTGGCGTGCTCGATCCCACGTTCTCAGGGAAGATGTAGCCGATCGAGTCGTGATGGAGCCACCACGGCGTGGACGTCTTGATCGAACCACCAACTGGAATAGGAGTTGAAGTTCCGCCGATGCTTGAGTAGACCGACCCAGTTAGCACTCTTGAGTCGAGCACGCTGTGCACCGGCGCAGTCGTGTTCAGTGACGTAATGTTGGATACCAACACAACGATCTCGTTGTCGAACATGAACCACGTCTTCTCGAAGACCAGATTGCGTGACAAGGGAGACTCGAAGTGCATGCTGAACACGCCGTGAGTTCCATCGGACGCGCCGCCGACAAAGGACGTACGTCCTGATGTCTTGGTCTTTGCGCAGGTTAGGACATCGACTCCATAGTCAACAGTGATCCCGGGGATGTGGTAGTAGTCCCACACAGGGAACACCGAACTGTCAGTGCCATTGATGCGGTAGTACTCGTTCCCGCTCTGATGCACGAACATGGCGCCATCGCTCAGGTGAAGTCCCTGCGGTTTCACCCATTCATTGAGTTGAGTACGAAGACCTGGACTGAGTTAGGTAGGAACGTACCTTGGTATTCTCACCATTGACGCACTCGGAGTTGGCTGTACGGACTGAGAATCCCTTGATGCTCACGAAGTAGCCCGACCGCCTATGAACCATGTAGTCACCATGCCAGAACATCCGATTCCCCGTCACTGATGACCAATTGTAGTGCTGAGTCTGATTGACCATCTGCGTAAACTTTGTTTCGCGTGGCCTGATCCACACAAATCCATCATTAGCGTCGTCTTCTGGAGAGACATGCTGAGTCTTGAGTGAATGTACCATCCCGAAGTCAAGCCTGTGACTGAGGGGCCGTCGAGGCTGAAGCCCAAGCCCGTGGTTCGCGTGATCTGTCTACCGACCACAGAGGGATCGTAGAAGTTCTTGTTGCTTCCTCCTGTAGCGATCGTCGCAGCCCACACCATCCATTGGGTTCCATCGAGAACGAAGCGCGAGTAGATGTCCTTCTTCGTGGCGTTGGGTACGAAGGATGTGCCTGCTGCTGCCGAGAATAGCTCGTTGTATGTGCTCAAGAATGCAGCACTGCAGAGTCACGAGCATCGTTAACTCCCTCACTCGACCGGGGATTGCACGCCACATCACGCACCCGTATCCCCCACTGTAGAGAAGGCCCGAATGCTGCATGAAGCTGCCCTCCTCCTTGATCCCGTCCTATTGAAAGAAGAGTGAGATCATCGTTCCACGCGTGGCGCGAAGGAGGGTCGAGGTACATTCGATCCGGACGAGTAGTAAAGCTCGCCATTGCTCACGCTGTACGCTGATGCAACCTCAGAGTCATTGCCACCGATGAGGCCCGCGTACACGATGCTCTCGGCCAGCCAGAGCGTGTTAGCACCGGTGAAGGATTTCCAGTTCGACCGTCGTAGGATTCTGACACACGTGTCCTGTAGGGTCGTGTTGAACACCGAACTGGGCGCATTCATCTTCACGAGTAGACAAGTGGGACCGAGCTGGAGTTGCACGCCGATCATGTTCCACCACCAGTTATCATTCCACAACCCTGTAGTAGTGTAGCATCGTCAGTGTACCATCACCATCACCATCACCATCACCATCACCATCACCATCACCATCACCATCATCATCAGCAGCCTGAAAGGGGTACCGGGCGTGGAACATGGACAATTGACAGTACTGACGCGGTTGGTACAATTCTCGTTGGAGTAGTCGTTCGTGAACCAGAACGAGAGTGCCTGTACGATCGCGTCCAGCACCGTCGCGTTCTTGTACAGCGGAGACACCGGTGTCGCGTATGCCTCCGCCATCACTGCAATTCATTCCACATTTTCGCAATTTAGTTTTAAATAAGGAAAAACTAAAATTATAATAATATTAACTTTGGAAAATGATAATTCCAAAGTGAGGAAAAAATAGTACCAGTGAGGCGAGAGAGGTGGTCCGTAGCGGACCAGACAGCCCGGTCCGCGTTGCAGCCGGCCGAGTAGTTTACCTCTACGAAAACAAGGGCGTAAGTGTAAAAGAGGGGCGGGATGGTTCGTGCGGACGTACGGCTCCAGGTGCCATTGGGCAGAAGGGTCGAGACGTAGCTCTTGGTTCTGCCACGAAGAGAAAAAGTTTAGGTCGCTCGTCAAGTTCGGACTTAAATTGAGTTATAAGGTTGACGAACAAAGTTTAGTTCGTCAAAGTGGGGGAAACAGAGCCCTACCTCGAGCCGATGGAAGAGGACCATCCGCGGAGGAGAGTGTCGTTAAGGGCCAGCTTCACCTTCTCCGTGTCAGCTGAGCCCCTGACAAAGCCGGAGAATTGTGCGAGGATGATCCCAACCAGGACCACCACGGCCAGCGACCAACCATGACCGGAGGCACACATCCTCCTCTTGCAGTTCCTCTTCAATATTCTTTTGTTCGTTGCAACGACGAACTGTGTGAGATATGAATATGTATATATCTGTGGTTGGCTCGTGGGACAGGTTCTGCGCCACCAATCAGGCCATTTTGTCAAGATCGCACCAATCATGTTGTTGTGTTTTCATTGGTTTTAGGATGTGATCCTCAATGCACATAAAATATAAGCGCAAGGAGGACCTAAGATATCCACTACACTCGATCCAAGTGCGTTGTAGCTGTTGATATGATGTTACGTGTCCAAAAGGGACTGCGCCAATCAAGATGGTCAAAAAAAGGAAAAACATTTTAAATTCCATTTTCTTCGATTTTCTGTGGACACCACCTTCCTTTTCTAGAAAAAGCGTTCTATTGGCTGATTTTGTTTTACAAAAAAGCGCAATCTTTAAAAAAGGTAATGATACAACAACTCTTGATGTACTTGGAGTGGGTGGGTGTAACCCACAGTAGTAGGTAGGGGCTGGGCAGGCAGAGAGGTTCTCTCACGCAGTGTACATGCTGTTCTCGAACTCGACTTGATTGGAGGTGAAGAGGCTGTTGGTCTGGGCGCCCCCTTGCTCCATGAACATAGCATCGCCGGTGGGAAGTGAGGGCGGAGCCACGACGCGGTTCATGTGCCGGTAGAGCATGTAGCCTGCGCCCACGATCGCGGAAGCTGCTCCAACAGAGACCACGGCTCCAGCAATCGCTCCCACGGCCACTCCAGCCGTCTCCCCGGCGCTGAGTCCCGTGTCGGCTGCACGGCTCGGCGAAGGAGTGACGCTCGGTGTGGAACTCGAAGAAGGACTTGGCGTCGTGGACGGGCTTGGTGTAGTGCTTGAGCTGGGCGAAGGTGTGGTGCTGGGCGTGGTGCTGGCACTGGGAGAGGGCGTCACGGAGGCACTGGGCGTGATGCTTGCGCTGGGCGAGGGCGTAGCGCTGGGCGTAATGCTCGGGGTGGGCGTCGTGCTGGGCGTGGGAGAGGGACAGTCCGTCGCCACCTACAATATGACGGACATCGTTAAACACCCGATCAATGCCCGGCACAATGGGAGCAACGACGTACGCCATTGGTGCAGCAGGTTGCGTTCGTGATGACCTTGGTGTTGTTGACACACACGCAGAACTGGCACGATCCGGCGGTGCACGTCTCTCCTGTCGGACAGAAGTCGAACCCACAGGACGAAGGCCTGTTGGCCGGCGTGAGCAGCGCGTTGAAGTACATGCGACGTCCGTTGGCCAGCGTGGCGCTTGCCGAGGTCCATTCGTGGCCGCCCATGTAGAAGATGAGCCCGCCTGAGACGTCGGTCGTGAGCTTGGTGACCGACGAGATGGTGAGGTTGAGGCCGGTGTAGTTGGCCTTCAAAGGATTGTTGACGACGTGCGCATACGCGTTGGTCTTCCAGATGCTGCACAAGCGGAAGCGTCAGGATGGATATCAGGACTGATGAAGAATCACTCGAATGCATACCTCGGCTGAGCAGCGATGGCGGCGCTGGAGCCCGAGGTCAGGTTGGAGGGCAGGTAGACATAGAAGTCCGTCACGTAGCCGTCGTTGGTGCCGTCGATGTCGCCGATGAACTGGGAGAAGGGCAAGTCCGGATAGAGGTACTGCAGATCAGTGTTGAATGTGTCCGACTCCTGAATGCCGTAACTCGTCATGAATCCGCCACTCGTGTTCTCATAGCTCCGAGTGGCTGATGGTGATGAAGAGGGAACCTTCAGTTACGTGAAGGCAAGCCAGCGCTGAAGACAAGAGCGTACATGCGCACTGACTGTAGAAGTTGCCGCCGGACTGCACAAAGGTCTGTACGGCACTGAAGTAGACGGGCGCCGAACTGCTGAACACGTAGTGCGGCTACCATGGATCACCATCAGCATTTTCCATGGGAAGGGCATGAAGAAGGAGAAGAAGGAGATGGGACGAACCTCAGCGAAGGTGGAGTAACAAGTGGTCGAATTGAGTGAAGAGATCACCGAAGACGCATCCGATGCCGAGGCCACCGTGTAGTGGGTGCCCGCAACCAGACCCGCGTCGGCCAGCGGGTTCACGATGGTCGAGGCGTAGGTTGAGAGATCCGAGATGAGCACCTTGGGTCGAGAGAGCAACGTGTGGCGCACATCGACCGTCGTGTTGGCGTCGAGCACGAAGATGGCCACATCAGTGTAGCCGTTGGCCGAGATCACGCTCAAGGCGGTGTCGACGTAACTCTTGTGGATGACGAACGGACCGCCAGAGAAGGACGTGTTGGAACTCGCCGACGAGGACGAGTTGCTCACCCAGTACTGGTACACCGTTCATCGGACCTTAAGTTTAGTTCCCGATCTCAACTGGATTTGAGGGAGAATTGTACGTACCTGATGAGCTGGCGCTGTGAAGTCGACGGCGTCCTTGGTCTTGGCCGACGCGATGACCCAGTAGAGCGGCACGCTAGCGTAGAGGAGGTAGAAGGCGAGACCGTAGGCACGCACGTTGAAGACAGAGTTCGTGTACTGCTTGAGGTCCATCGCGATGACAAGCGAGCCCGATGGCACCGACTTCAGATTGGCCGTCGGGGCGGGCAGATCAGGGTAACCCGTGAGCTTGCTCGTCGCCAGCGTCGCGGTGGCCGGTCGAAGGCTGAACGTTACGGCCACCAGAAGCACGAAGGAGGCCATCAACTTGAAGCCACTCATGGCCAAGAGAGAGGGGTTGTGAATGTGTGTGTGTACACGTACAGGGGTTTGGAGAGATATCTAGATTGCCAGCGCCCCAAGTGCGGGGCCCTTTTAACCTGGGGGAAGATGACAAGTCCACCCCCAGTTAGCACACACGCCGTATCCAAAGGTGCAGAGGTCCAAGGCTACCGAGCCTGGTTTCCAAGTGCCGATTGGGTGGCAGTTTATGTTCGCCGTGTGCTGAGTCACCGCTCGCCATGGATACGCAGCTGATTGGCGGAATACATCCTGCGTGACCAATGAGATTGGCCTGTTGGCCGCTATGTGGTGTGCCCGAACGCTGGAGCTCGCTGAGCCCAGCTGTAGGCACGGTCCCCCCGCAGCCCGCGCGCACATAAACCGCGCGCCGGATTAGGACTTGTCGGCTGCGGGGGGACGTCACCATGTCCATCCCTGATGCTCCTCAGTTGGTGGATGTTGGTCACCACGCGTAGAGCTGAGGATGTACACAAATGTACATCCCTTACATTCTGAGAAGCAGCCAATGATCACTGAGCGGGCACGTGCGCCAGTGTCTAGCAGTAGTGGGAGTCAGCTGCGTGATGGTCAAACGGGACAGGTGAGACGCGAAGTAGGATAAGATCTGTGTGCCTTCCTACTGCACCATCTCCCCGTGTGTTGTCCGGGGCAGACGCGAGTCACCGTAACGGTCCGCACAGCGCTGTCTGCTTCGCTGCCGATTCGAGCAGAGTGTATGTCGTGTGTACAGCAAAAACCTGAATAAATAAGTTAAGCCACTGTCGATGGTACTACATGGTGGCGATCCCTCAAGGCCGTGACATCTGCTGCGGCGTTCGTGGCTGCTGCTGCTGGGGATTGTAGAAGTCACGCTGCGCTGGTCCGGCAGGCGGCCCTCGTCGGTCGGGCGGCCCTCGCTGGAGTGGCGCTCGGCGATCGGCAGTTGGGGACCACACAGCCTCGGTTGCATCGTAGAGTTGTCTCTGTGATGGCGCATCCCGCATGGGCTGCGTTGTGTAATCGCTGCGTCCATCAGGGTGGTCGGCTGATGGCGGGAAAGGTTGAGGAGCATAGTTAGACGGCGGTGGCGGCCCATGATATGGTTGATATTGAGGCGACACAGGCGGCGACTGCTGTCGTAGCGCGGCAGGGATGGGAGACTGCTGCTGATACCGTGGCGAGACGGGACCCTGAAAGGTTGACTCCAAACTCATCTGCACCGGTTGTGCCTGTGCAGGTCGCTGCTGCTGTTCCGCTGTAGGCGTGGCAATCTGCTGCTGTTGAATCTCATAGAAGGAATGCTGCTGTCGGAAGGGAGGCGGAGAGGGATTCCGTGAACCTCTGGCGGATGGCGCAGCGGGAACACGCGGAGGTGGCGGCGCAGACGACGTCTGGCTTGGGGCCATATATCGCGGTTCTTGCGTGCCATAGCCTTGTCGTCCTCCAGTAGGACTGTTAATGTGCTCAATCACGATGGCAGGAGTGGCACTGCAAAGGACAAGAACAGGTCAGGCAAGAGGACGGACATCAAAGGGAGAGGAAGACGAGGCCTTACAAGACGCCACCAGCCTCGAATCGGAGATGCACACCCCGTGAGTTGTAGAACTTTTTGTTTTCTTTCTTGACAAGTCTCCTCATTTCATTCCTCAACTGATGTATGAAATGATTGTCAGGAGCGCCAGGAGGATCAGAAAAGCAGCAATCCACGCTGGGGAGAAGTATGTACCCGTGCACTTCGAAAATAAAGAAGAGCGCCCAGTCCCAAGTTGATGAAGAGAAGAATGACGTCGATCGGAATCCACACCTTCACCGGGAAGTGTCGTGGCGTAAACCATCGAAGCATGGCAAAGGGCATCACACTCCCTGCATGCACGGATACCAGCGATCAATCAAACCGAAGACGACACGCTACACGTGAGCAAGAACGCCCAGCTGTGGTGGAGCTCGGCGCAAAGAAAGAATGCAAACGCTCGTACCGACGAAGAGCAGCAACAGCGTCAGGATGAACACCTTGCCCCACTTGTAGGGTGGACCGTACACCTCGCTCACGCGCTGTACTGTGTCAAAGAACCTCTCCGGTGGTACCTGCAGAACGCACAACCAAAAAAAAAGGCCAAGCGAAGTTAAGTTATCGTTCCTTAATTAAATAAAATAATAACCAACATTAATTCGGTTAAATTAAAATCAGAAATTACCGGTTTTCAATTTCAGTCCATTAACTTGAATTGGATTTAATTAAGAAAATATCATTTGAAAAATAGATTTTCGTACTTTGCCGCCGAGGGAGGATGGAAACTCGATGCTGGCCGTATTGCTAGAGATGGCGACCCATTCCTGTACGGGAGGACCGCGACCGAGGAGCTGCTGCCTCTCCGGGTCCGCTGCGTGCGGCCCCTTCATTTTGTTCTTCAAGGTTGATGAAATGAAATTGAATCCCAATTGTCACTGTCACTGGTTTCGGGAAAAGAAGAAGGCGCCTGTGACCGTGGGGTATCCCTACCGTTGCTTCAAGTGGGCGGTTGCAACTTCTCTCGTCCTCTTTGGTGGTAGCGAGCTTCGCTTTTTTCTGTTTTCAGCCTAACCGACGTCAAAATATGTGAAGAATTCTTGCATACTTCGCATAGACGTTCAATTCATTTCAGAATTATGTAACTGTTTTCAAATAGCTGATACTCAATCTCGAAAATAAGAAGACAGGAAATGGGCAACGCAGCTGCCCTACACAAGAACCCACCAAAGCAGCACCAACAAGGGGACAACAGGTCGCGCAGGCTGCATCCTCTCCGCTACGATGCCCAACATGCCAAGTGGATGCCAGTCGAACCCCAACACGTGGTACTTCTCTTTTTTTATTTCTTTTTATTATTTAAATGTAATTGTTAATTGTTGATGAATGACCAAAACCAGGATGCGACAGACAACATTAAGCGTTCCACTCTCCGACTGGTGACCTACAACGTTTTCTTTGGGCAGGAGTCTATGAGGGCCAGGTCTTCTTCCTTCCTTTTGTGGTGACCGTGGTGCTGGTTGATGGTGATGGTTTTTTGATGAGGAATCATTAACACTGACAACATTGGTCACATGTGTTGCTGTGTGCTCATCAATAGATTCTGCCACATTTTGAACATGCTGTCTGAGCTCGATGCTGACATTGTATGCCTGCAAGAAGGTAAGCGGGAGCTGGATTCTGCAGTTCTCCAGGTGTACTCTAACGTAAACTCCCTTTGTCGTGAAGCAAACTCTGAGTGGGTGGAAGAGATGAGAGAGAATGAGTTCATCCAAAAGACATACTATGCATCGGACATCACCGGCCAGACACTGAATGGGTGGGAGGCTTTCTCTCCCAACTTGTGACAATGCTAGACTCCTAACACCAGAACTACACAGTTACGGCGTCGTGCTGCTGTCCCGATTGCCCATGATCAACCTCTCTCTGTGGAAGCTGCCTACAATGATGGGGCGATCAGCCTTGATCTCCACATACAACCTGAATGGCGAGGCGGTTCGTTCGCAGCGCAATGGGTAAATGAGTAGCCACCTACTGACCTCAAGAAACACAGGTTTCCATCGGAACAGTGCATCTAGAGAGTTTGGACAATGCTCCACTGCGCCGAGAACAGCTGCAGATTATATCAGGTCGAGCATACGCCCTGCTCCTCTGGCAATCCCGCATGCTGACTTTAACCTAGGTATCCTCAAGGATGTGCCTCACGCTGGCCTGATGGGTGACTTCAACTTTGATTCTGATCGTAACTTCCGTAGAGGGTACACTCATCCCCTGCATGTATGAAACCCTTCAGCCCTGTTGATTGCTGCTTGGCCAGGGATGGACCGCTAGAGAACAATTCGGTGGCAGAACTGTACCCTGATTATGAGGACGTGTGGTCCACGCTGCACCCAGGTATGAACACGTGGACATATGAGCCCGTCTTCTCTGAGTTAAGATATTTGCTACCCTCTATCAGACGAGAAGGGCTACACTTTTGACTCCGAGGTCAACCGCATGATTTGGCAGTACGAACAGATGAGGTAGAGTTCACAGCTGCCTTGCCAGGAAGTCTTTTCGCTCATTAGTGGTGGTGATGCAGGTACGACCGTGTGCTTTGGAAATCGAGCAAAGGGAAGTGGAAGGCAACAAGAATAGAGCTTTTCGGCACTGAGTCTATGAAGGGCCACATGGTACGCTGCGTTGCACACGCGCTCTTTGTCTTCCCAATGCACCTGTTCACGCTAAAACGCAACTCCACCAGAACGTTTGGCCATCAGACCACTTTGGCCTGGTAACAGACCTGGCGTTCGACGAAGGTGACCATCCATCTGCATCAACCAACGAGGAATAGGCGGCAAAGACACCTTGCCAGCCGAACTTCTGGCCAATCGCCGTGCGGGAGCTGTATCGTATTTTGCCGCTATTTTCCGGTTGGTCGGGCGAAATAATAAAAAAGAGAAGCATAACAAGCACAATACTACAACAACAAGAACAACAACAACGAGAGACACAACAAGAAGATGGTGGACAAGGTTGCTATCGCACGCGAGTACATGAAGGCCAGGATGGGCGAGGACCACGCCACCGCTCTCTCCTTGGTAGCAGATGACATCAGCCTCTCCAGCGCCAGGTACTGTACACTGTCATCATGTTTTGAAGAGCGTCAAGGCTTACTAAGAGTGACGTGGGACAGAGATGGCGACCACCAGGGGAAGCAAGCGTTCGAGAAGTACCTCAAGTCGGTCAAGCCTGCGGGCGACTGGGAAGATCCCAAGCTGGCTGGCGACCATGTGGTTATAGAGGGAATGCTAACGCTCAAGATCATGAAGGTCCG
>CDEZ01023457.1:0-10609 GCA_000826365.1 Acanthamoeba royreba
CAATCACCGACGAAGAGGAAGGCCAGGGTGCACCTGGCGCACCTGCGAAGAGGTAGAGGTATCGCCTTCATCTACATCAGCAGCATCATCTTCGACCTCTTCCAAGTACGTGGTGCAACCACTTCTTCGAGATGGTAAGCCTGTTTGGCATCCTCACCATGAAGTTCCCTCCAATGGTACTTCCTTCAAATTCCTTTCCGTATTCGAGCGTATGATGTCGTTTTGTTAAACAATCGCTTCTTTAGGTGAACAAGCCCAGCTTTTCGGTACAAAATCGAGTTCCCATCTTCTAGTGCAACGATATATCTAAGGTTGTGTGGTGTGGGTTGAGAGATTGGGGAAGCAAGGCGGACGAAGACGACATAAAGGTTTCTCTTGGTACAACCGGCCTACTTGCTGCGCACAGATCTACAAACTGCTGGTGAAGATTATCTCTCTTTCCTCCTCCTCTTCCCGAACGCTACGATGCAGCAACATCAACCAGCCGTCGTTCCCATCCCTTTGGTTTCGCGGTCCTTCGGTTCGAGCGACATAGAAGCCTTGGAAGGGAAGCTTCGCGAAATCATCACCCTTCAGAATCAGAATGAAGCCAATCTGAAGACAAAGTTTGCGGAAGCCTCGCGCAATGGATTCCAGCAGCGGACCGCCGAGGAGCTCGCAGCATACGACAACGAAGATGAGCGGCTGGGGGCCGAGTTCGTTAGGCTATATACGACCTACACGGAAATCGTCATTGCAGAGCGACGTCAGCAGATTGCAGCGGCAGCCCGCAAGGCCGGTAAGAACGAGGTCGCCCATTCGTTCGCTCCTGCTGGCCCTCGCTCAGTCAAAAGTCTTACCTCTTCTGGTCCCAAGTACGCTCCTTGCTCTTTTTCCAACAGCGTGAGTGCTGATCATCATTTTCGCTGCTCTTCCTGTACAGGTCTACCATACGTACCACACTATCACAGAAGCCAAACACGGCCGGGGAAACAGGCCTGTCTCATGATATCCTCACCTGGTACACCACTGAGGGCAACAACGTCCATTGACGAGTCTTAAGTGCTAATGATGCATTTATATTCATCAGGGAGTTGACCCGTGATGAGATAAGGATGGACAATGTTCAGCTGGGTAAGGGAGCATTTGGTTCAGTTTCCAAGGTACACGCACTTGGTTTCACTCCCGCTTACTTTATTCTCACATTGCCGTGGCTGGCAGGGTGTTGTGCGCGGAAAGCCTGTCGCCGTCAAGGTTCTACCCATTTCGCTCGGTCGTGGAGGCGAATTAGATGAGCACGCTGAAGCAGTTCTCAACGACTTCCGCAATGAATGTGCAGTGATGAGGTACGTAGGCAGTATCACGATCTTGGCTCAATTTAACTCTATTTCGCTCTACAGCAAGCTGCTTCATCCCAACGTTTTGCTTCTGATGGGCGTGTGCATCGACAAGGAGGCTCAGGAATTGCTGATGGTTACCGAGTTGATGGAGAACGGGTCGGTGTTCGACATGATGCACCGAAAAGGCATCAAGTTGACATTCCCACAAAAGATGAAGATCGCCAAGGACTGCGCATTGGGCATGAACTACCTACACCTCAATAGACCTTCGCCCATCCTGTACGCATCACAATTATGTTCTCCTCCGCTTGGGTTACCCTCACTGTGCCCTTATCATCTAGGCACTTGGATCTCAAAACTGCCAACCTTCTCGTGAACGCCAATTATGTCACAAAGGTTGCAGGTACGTACCTGGTCTTCTATTCCACGATAGTGAAATCAATTCATCTTACAATATTCTCGCAGACTTTGGCTTGTCCAAGGTGTACGGACTTAAGGACGACAAGGCTGTGGGCGGCACTCCCTATTATATGTCTCCTGAGGCGCTGAACGAACAACCACCAGACTCTAAATCCGACGTCTACGCGTATGGACTACTGCATTCTGCGAGATGTTGCTCGCTAATCTTTCTTCCTCCAGGTTTGGTATCATCCTTTGGGAGTTGATAACCCAAAAGGTTCCTTACAGCGATGAGAAGTTCCGACCAGACGCCATGGGCCTTGCGCAGCTCTACATGCACGTTGTTGAACAGGGCAAGAGGCTGACGGTGCGTAATGTCCCAACTGTATTGGCTTGGATCTGATCTACAACTGCCCTGCAGATCCCACCAGAATGCCCACCGAAGTTGGCGCACTTAATCGAACGGTGCTGGGCGGCGGACCCTGCCGCACGGCCCTCCTTTGGTGATATTCTTGAATCCAGACTGCTGGATGAGGTGGTGCTCGATGACGCCATTAGCGAGGTCAATGCTCTGGCGCGCCAGTTTTGGAAGGATTCCTTCAGCCAACAACGAGAGCTCCTGCTATCAGTTGACTGGCCTACATTCGCCCGCGCGCTAACCTCATGGTGCAACATCAAGCTTTCAGATAAGTTTGACGTTCACTGGCGAGCATTGCACATGGTTCTGATACCAGGTATTTCCATATCTCATACCTTTGGCTGGTTTCCCACCAACTTACAGTGTTTCTTCTTTCACAGAAAACGAGACTAAGGTGACATTGGAGCGGTTCAGTGCGGTGCTGGAGTGGTTTGGGCCATTCAACAAAGGCGATAAGCTGCTTCAAAACCTATATACCATGATTAACCTCAAGTACTACGTGCGCCTGCCTTCATTCGCAACCAATTGGTTCTGATTTATCTGGTCTCATGCAGAGGATTCTATGGCGACATTGGCTCTGATAATATGGGTAACTTGATGGCAGGCAAGCCAGTTGGTGCGCGCTAACCTGCATCTGCTACCTATGACAATAGTGCATTAACTTATTGATCGGACAGGTTCCTACGTGATCCGCTTCAGTGGGCAGCAGGGTTTCTTCACAATCACTACACTCTCCTCCAAAGATAACATTCAGAGCTACCGCGTCAGGTAACTTCTTTACGCGCCTGTTTCCGCTTTTAGGCTGATCCCTTCTTCGGGTTGTTCTCTATCCAGTCACTCAGCCGGCAAGGGCTTTTGGTTAAAAGAAGACAAGATCTACCCTACGCTGGAGAAGCTCATCAAAGCGTACAAGAATGAGATAGGGTTGAAGGTAAACTTGCCGCAGTAACCCGTGCATTCATACCTTCATGAGGTCTCATCGGTGCTATCCATACAGAACCCATTGCTGGACTCGAAGTACCAGCAGCTAATTGTGGAACACAAGGAAGGTGAGAAAGCCAACCTGTATGCTGGTCTCACGCCACTGGCCCTGTCGCAGGCAGCAGCGGCATCAGCGCCACACACGGTGGACAGCAAAAAGTCCAAGAAATCCGCCCCATCTACAAAGAGCAAGTGAGCAGCAAAACGTGGATACACAGATTGATGACAATAGAATCATCTCTTATAGGGAACGCAAGCTTGATTGCCTAACAACCACGCTCGCTTGTTTCGGCGATTCACCCTTCATCTGTAGATCTCTTCGGCGACCGGCGTGTCGTTGGATTCACGGATCTCATGCTGATGTGCTGGTAAAGACATTTCTTTCATGCTGCGTGTGGGAACGGACGAAGACGAGATGTTGACATCCAGCTCGACCTTGGGGTTGGTAAGGATGTAGGCCATGCACCACGGCTCCAAGTGGATCTATTGAGAAGAGCTGGGTATAAGCACCATAGATGGACAATACACTCTCTGATCTGAGCAAAGTACCTCACAGGGCCCCTTCTGGATGTACGGCTCACCGTCGTAGTTGATAGCAATGTCGGTAAAGACGTTGATCTTGATGTTGTGACCCTGGGCCAAATGGTAGCCCTTTCGTATATGCGTTCTGCAGAGATAACGTCGTTGAGGGAAGACGAAGAACGCACAGCCGATGAGAAGAATGTAGTATTCTTACCTCACTTTAAACTCGTGACGGACGCCACCAAGACCCACAACCTCGGCAATTTGGTCATCTATGGCCGGTTCTGTTCGCAGTTCCGCTTCTTTCGGCTTGCCCCAAATGTCGAGGCCTAACCATGGCGAAGAATAAGTCAGCAAGAGGTGAGAACTGAGAAAACACGAGAACATACCAGCTTGGTAGTTCTGGAAGTTGAGGATGACCAAAGTTTTCAGGTCGTGAGGCGTCTCGACTCGCGCGCCATTCACCTCAAGCTGTACTAGGTTGTTGAGGGACTGATTGCCGCCCTTAGCGAGTGATTTGATAGCTGACAATCCGTATCTGTGGAATTAAGCGTGTTAGAGGCCTATTCTCAATTATTCATATCAAGGTGGCAAACAGCGCACCCCAGCTGGTTCATCTTCCGCGCCTTGAAGATTCTCTGGTGTCTTTTTCGGAATCGATCAAACCGGAATGACACGCCTGCTTCAAATCCAGCGTTGAAGTAGTTGAACATGATCTGCGATGTGGTTTCCGCCTCACGTGGCTCCAGTGTAGTAGGATCCTTCGGTGTGATCTTTACCATCCATCTGCGAGCAGACGTGAGCGAACAGTTTTCTCAAACTTGGGCTAAGACAAGGTACATGTCAAGAGGTGTAAGTGTGGCCGAGGTTGCGAATTTGCGGACCAGTTTTAATATCTTCTTCTTCTTGGCGGGATAGAGCGAACGACCCCACCCAAACTGTCGTGCTAGATCGTTGCCCGTGCCCAGCGGCATTGTGCCAACCTGCAATGAATGGTAATCAATCACCAGAGATGAGTTTCTAGCAAAGCACCTGAAACCCACGAGACGGTGTACCGGTGGAAGCGGGTGAATGCCTGTCTCGATCATTGCCTGAATAACGGAATGGTAGGTGCCATCACCACCTCCAACCAGCACTCGCAAATTGGGTTCATCCTTAAACCGCTCCAATCTGAATGGTCACACTATTAGGCTCCATGCCCCTGAACCATCACCAGAATGAGGCGTACGCAGGTTTGATGCCAGCAGCAAGAATGTCAAAGACCCGGTCCTCACCAAGAATGTCCTGGAGGTGCGGCATCACCGCTGCGCCCAACTGGGCGCCCGAATGGGGATTGATGAAGGCAATCACCGTCATCTGTCGCTGAACCAGAAGGCCCTTTAGCTTGTCGATCTTGACCTGCAGCCTCTCGGACTTGCGCTGCCGCTTGACCTCCTTCTTCTCGGCCTTCCGCACTTTCTTCGGCTGCTTCTTCCGCCGTTTCGTCTTCTGGTGCAGGAACGCATGCCTGTCCTGATGTTCCACTGTGGAAAATGACGACGAACGGGACAAAGAGCGGTGGTCGTGCTGTTCCGCCGGCTGATGGTCGTGTCCACACAAGCTGAGGCTACGTTGCAGTCGCGGCGGCTCATGGTCGTCGTCGTGCGTGTAGCTGTCGATGTTGATCACGTGTTCTTGACTCGTGGGCAGTTCGACGGCACTGTCAGAAAGGTAGAGTCGTGAGTTGTCGTATGCGTCGGGCGCCTCTCTCCTCGTCATGAGGACTGTGGCGCCACTTCCAGTTGGCGTATCCATTTGAAAATTGATTTAATGAACCGAAATTGAGTTGATGTGATTTTGTAGATGGTGTTGAGCAAAGAGGTTTATGAAACAAAACTAAACTTGGTTAGCCGGTCTCTGTTTCCTGAATCTTAAACCCAATAATCGGCCCACGGGCCGAGGTGGTTAGCCACATGAAGAGGTCAAGGAGAAGCGGGAGAAAAGCGGTGGTTTTTCCCGCCAATCTGGCGCATATTCTAAATTTTTGTCTGGGCACACAACAGAGGTCGCATGAAAAAATTTGAATTATCCGATAGTTACACTTCGTACAAAGATCCCCGAGAATTCGGCAGCTGGAGGAGATCGGCTCATCATGGACCACGGGATCAAGGTCCTACTTCAAGATGATTACGTTGTAGACCTTGTGCTCGTCGCAGTGTATCCATCCACTGCATCCGTGGGTTATGGTACCACAGTATTACGCCGGTGAGGAAATGTCAGGGAAAGAGATTGAATATGGAAGGTACGGACCTGTTTCTTCTCGACTTCGGTGTCGGTGGCAAAAATGAGGTGTTCCTTGGTGTCGGTGTTGTACACGTCGAAACACCATCGCTCCTTCTTCGTTTCCATGGTCTCTACCACGTTGCACTTTGGTATATCCACGCACTTGCTTACTCTCTCCACTCCCTGAAGTAATCACCAGTACAATTGTACATCAGTACTTCAATAAAATCAGTTTGTAGCTTCATGATAGATAGCATACGTTATTTGAGTCAAAGAGGAAGAGGCGCTCATCGGCGAAAACGGCGTGATAGCGCTTCCAAACCTTGCGTAGAGTGCTGAGCAACTTGAGTGATCCTGTCATCTGCAAATTTTTACCGCTGGCGCTCAGCTCCGCCAAACTGATGGGCTGTTGGCCCGTGCTGGTCGGGCGTGAGGGCGACGAAGTAGGAGCTGGAGGAAGAGGTTTTGCCTTGTCTGCGCTTTCCTTACTGCTCAGAGTCGGCGGAGGAGGAAGCGGTTTCTGCAGCGTGTGCGACCGAGACACCGGACGTCGGCCGGAGGAGTCAGTTTCGAGCCCTCCGCCCTTGCTCGGAGAGATTCCCGACAACGAATGACGAAAAGGAGCCATATCGGTCGCACTTTGAGAGCGACCGCCGATGGTCATTGATGCTGCACGTTGAGCGGGATATCGAGGACTTGTTTTGAGGAATGAACCACTCCTTCGCTCTCGTGCTAAGGTTTCACCATCAGCCGATGCTTCCGTTACTCGAGAGGTATCCAAGTGCGGCACATTGATCTGCATCGCTGTCTTTACCTCTAGAGTCGAAGTGCTGCAGGAAGTTGTTGAATCGATATTTGAGTAACTGGTGTCTTCTTCGCTCTTGTCTGTCTGAGGTGTGTTGCTGCTCTCAGGAGGCTGCGGTTGATCGCTATGGTCGATTCGGATAGGTTGCGATTCCGTCTCATCGGCGCTCTTCTCTGACTCCTCCGATGCGTGAGAGTGGTCACTCTCATCAGACTCTTCGCTATCACTAGTGGAATCTTTCGTTGACTCATCATCCACGCCTCTGTTGGCCTCCACTTGGGTCGATAGCCCGTTTTCTCTTTCCGCAGTAAGTGGCATTTGAATAACTTCATCAGCCTCTTGGCCATGTACAGCAACACCTATCTTGGTCAACTCGGCGTTAATTTGATCAAATGAAAGATCCTTAACCAAGCTTTTGTGTGCGCGCTCTTCGGAGCGAGAGGGATGAGAGGCCTACAAGAGGATTAGTTCACTTGCGCACAGCGAAAAAATATATAGTCGTACCGGTGGTGAGTTTAGTTCAGCAGCCAGGAGTGGATCGTTAGCAACAAGCTCATACGCTCGCATAATTGCGATGATTTCGTCGTGACCATACTTCATGGCCAGATCCAGAGGAGAGTCGCCCCGCCTGATTTCAAGCAATGAAGTACAAATAAATTAGATTGTGAGTATATGGGCATCAAATGCTGGAGAATTACGTGTTACGAGCGCCAATGTTCGCCTTGTTCTCCAGAAGAAGCTTGACCAACCGGAAGAAGGGTCGCTGACTAAAGGGCGCATTCACCGGTTTAGTAAACTAACGACATTTCGAATTGTAATGAAGTGGGACGTACGCGGCAATGTGCAGAGGCGTATCTCCACTGCGGTTGGTAGCGTTGACGTCAGCTCCCATATCGAGCACTTTACGCACAACCTCAATAAGCTTGCTCTCAACGTTCTCGATGGTCTCTGTGACAGGTCCTTGTCGAGGACTGTGCACAGAGACCAGACTTGTGTGTCGCACAAGGTAATGAAGCGGCGAAGAGCCATTGGCCGTCGTAGCATAGAGCGAGGCACCTCTGTCAACCAGGTAGGCGAACATTTCAAGCTTGGAGTTGTTTGCAGCCGTGTGAAGCGGTGTCCAGCAGTTCTTGTCGTCTGCATTTATGTCTGCGCCGTAGACTTCTATCAGCTCTTTCGCCTGTATGCATAAACACGTCAGAATCCATGTAATCAGTACAAGCTTCAACACCACGTACAATCCTTATGTTTCCGTGCTCGGCAGCCACGTGAAGCAGCGTTTGCCCAGACTGCTCATCGCGAGCGCGCACCAACTCACGGCTAGAGATGTCATCAACGTTATCGGCTGCTACTGATTTCGTATCGGAATCAGTGAGGAAATTGATTAACTCGCGTTGTCTGTTGTCCTTGACGAGCTGCTGCATCCACTTGAGCGTGGCTGCAAGCTTTGATGCAATCTCCTTCTCTTTGCGAACGAGTTCTTGCTCCGGTGTCTCCCCAGCAACCTTGTCTCCTCTTGCTAGCTTGATTTTGCTTATCCATTCATATCTGGGTTGCCCTTGTGAGTCAATCATAATTTTTTGCAAGAAAGGTGAAGACTTCAGCACCTATCCTTCTCATCGTCCGCCGCGAAAAGGTAGTGTTTGGATGGCTGAGAACGGTAGATATCAATGCAGTGCTCTCTGCCCTTGATGGCTCCGGTAACGGCGTAGATGGAACAGTTGCTTAGTTGTATAGACTCCAACATCTTTTCATCAGCTTGAGAAGAAGCGAAGATATAGAGAACGTCGGAAGCAAGGATCACATAGCGCGACCGCCATGCCTTACGGACTTTGCCTTCCTGTCGTAGGAGGTAGCCCTCCTTAGAGTTGACTCTCAAGTCGCCGGAAACGAGCTGCAAAGAGTGGTAAGCCGAGACAAAAGTGCCTTAACTACAACTGCACTTACCTTGTCATCCATAATCGAGAACACTCCACTATTCTCTCCTAATGACACTGTAGCTCGGCGGGCATCCACACTGACAGCCCTGTTGGCCCTCCTTGTACCTGTTAAATTCACATAGAGTTAGAACTGTGTAACCAAGTTGTTGAAGAGTCAGCAAAACCTTGTGAGGCTACAGGTAGATTCGAACTTGACTTGGATGGAACCCTCATCGTCGCGCGGGCAGATATCCAATTAGGATGTCTATTGACAGTCGGCAATACAGGCTGTGCATCGTCGGATTCATTATCCGAGTCATCGTTCACGTCCTGCAGGGCAAGCCAATAGTTACAATCGTATGCATCACTATCATTTACTTGTAAATGTTCAACAGGTCGAGACAATGTACCACCGTGGTGATGGGCATTCCAGTTGCAGCCTTTATGACATCAAGCCACGCCCCACGATCAATGTCATCGCGAGTCGAAAGCAGATAATAACTGACATCGAAAGTCAGAGCAGTCAAAGAGCAATCGCAACAGGCAGCAGTACCGAGTACGGGCATAGAGACCCAGACAATATTGATGGCCTTTCTTTGGAGTTTGTATAGAGAATATCTTGGCACCTTCGAGATCTATGCACCCTACCGGCGTCGAGTCCATCTGATAAAGAGCGATGCCACGCCATGAGCATAATTCGACATTAAACCGAAGGCATGAGACATCATACATTGGCCTTCTTGAAATAGTAGAGGTTCATCTTGCAGAGAACAAAATAGCGAGTCTTCCAAGCTTTGCGATTTTTGCCGCGCTTCTGTAGCCATCCGCCCTTAGCGGCGTCTGTGAGACTCCCGAGAGTTACCTTGGGCTACAACCGCAAACACGGAAGGTGTGAGCATGTGCTAAATAGAAGTCCACGACGAGGCGTACCTGCTTTGAAATGAAGGAATCGGACTCGTTCGACTTGTTGGTGCTTTCTTTGTTTAATGAAATATCTGAGCGCGAACGTGGCCTACCTGTCGTTCCCCTCTCTACTTACTTCCGTGTAAGTTTGGAAGATTAGTAGCCAAAGAGAAGATGAAGGCACCTGAAGATAGAGTAGTGTTCCTCTGGCTATCGCCCTTTGTCGTGCCGTTCGACTGAGAGGCTACACTAGGATTTGCTGAGCGATTGGCCGGGACAACAGAGTTGCCCTGAAACACAGGTTGCTGATTGAGCACCATGCTGAAACTGGCCACCCATTCCTCCTTCTCTTTCTCGTCATTAGCCGCGAGCAAGTAATGCCGGGGTATCTCTGGATCGAAAAGATCGAATGAATAGGGCCTGTTCTTCACTAGATTGTTTTCCAGGGGTATGATTCGGCATGAACTTAGATCAATCCATGCAACCAGTTTTTCGTGGAGCTGTCACGACAGATAGTTAGATTACATTCTAGCTAAGTGAGTACACACTGTTGATCGTACTGCAGAGGAGTTGAAATAGAGAAGTTGCTTATCCTTCAGCACGAAGTAGCGCCGCTTCCAGATCTTGCCCACAGAGGCCAGCTTAACAAGATAGCCGGCCTGAACACAATCTTGGCTCATTTCTTTTAGCGTAAGGTGCTGATGTACAAAGACGGTTCATTAGACTCACAAACATAGAGGAAAAGTGTGTAATCACGCACCTTCTTCTTTGAACCATATGAAGTGTTGCGAATACGCAACTTGACCAATATAAAGGCCAGAGTATTCTGAGATCATCCAAATCACTTAATATTGCTCATTGACTGCAAGCTTAGGGAAGTTAACGTACTGGAATGATCTGTTTCAGCCGCGCTATTAAAATCGAGTGATGGTAACGTTTCTTGAATCGAGGGAACTTGTTATAGAGAGGATTGAGTGTGAACAGATAGAGTCCTAAATGAATGCACTCAGAGATTGACACTTACGCAGAACATAGAGGCGTTCAGTACGTACCAATAGCAAGTAGACCGTAGCGGAAGCAA
>CDEZ01023463.1:0-10294 GCA_000826365.1 Acanthamoeba royreba
TTTCACGCTCTCTCTGTCGCACAGTCTCAACAGCTCGCAGCTTGGTCTGATGCAGCTCTTCTCGAACTCTGCCGCCGTTGCTTCGAAGTTCAACATCCATGCCTGCATAGTTCCACACACACATGATCAAGCCACAGGTGAGATCATCATGAATGTAAGAGCAACCGTGATGATGAATGACGAATGTACGTTGTGGATGACGGAGGTGGCCTCTGTGGCCAGTTCATGCCACTGTTGGTCAGTGAGGCCAAGTTGTCGTTTGGTGAGATCGCACTCCCACAGAACCAGCTTTTCGTCATCTGCCAGCGTCGTGTCCAGCAGCTTCCCTCGCAGAGCTTTCACCATCTGTCGTCGGTCATTGTCAACAATGTTTCTACGCTTCAACACGTCCTTCGGCGAAGAGGAATTCATACCTTCTGCTTGACTGAGTCCTTGCCTCCTGATCGAACAAGTGCATACACCCGATTGACCTTGTCGTTTTTGACAAGGTTCTCCACCAGGAACAGACCCAGGCCGCCTGTGCATCCTGTCAACACAACGCGCTCCTTGCTGGGCCGTTTGTAGGTTCCTCCAACATGCTGGCCTTCGCTCTCGTGCATCAACTGGTGAAGATACTTGTCGTGGAGCTGGTCCGACTGTCGAATCATCGCGTCGTATTCTTCTCTTCCATCCGATTGTACTCCGGTGCGAGCGCGAGCACGCAGATCGGCAAGTCGACCAGCGAGATGGTTGATGTTTGAGTACTGATAGAGCACGTTGGCCGCCAGTTTGAAGTCTGAGAAGCTGGGACGGAGGTACTGATGGTAGAAGAGTGTAGCCAAGAGGGAATCGAAGCCTTGGCTGAAGATGCTCACATCGCGTGCTAAGCTTCCGAGCTTCTCCTCGGGGAACTGCGAGGCGTACAGCTCGCCCAGCTTCTTCTCCAGCCAGTCGGCAATCTCTTCAGCGCGTGCAAGTCCCAGGCCCGAGGCATCAGCCGTGTCAGGTTCAGGAGCGATGCCAGCGAAGCGATCGTAGAGCTCATCGATCCTGTCCTTGAAGCGCTCTTCCGTCAGCTTTCGCTTGATGCTGCCCTTGTCGGTAAGAGGAATGCCTCCTTCTTCGCCATTCTTCAATAGCAGCATCATTTGCTTCATGATGCGACTGTGCTGTGGCGCCGCATGGTTGGCGGCCTGCACTGCCCGCCAGATCTCGTCGATGACTTGTGGCGAGTTGGGGTCGAGTCCTGGCTTCAGTTCGGCGAACAGGGCAGTGTTGAAGCGGTCACGCCCGATCACGATGGCCTTGTAGATCGACGAGCTATGCGACAAGATGGCTGCTTCGATCGGAGCAGGACTTGTCTTCTCACCTGCAATCCACAACATTCATCACAAAGGTCGATGGTCATTCAGCAAACGACACACGCCATCATAAGGCACGCAACGCGGATGATGCGCACCGGTACTATGCACGATCACTTCATCGACTCGACCTCTGATGACGTAGCATTCCCTGCCTTGCTTGCAGGGTACGCGCTCCAGCAGATCCTTGATGTCGTAGTCTCCAGACGGAGTGTTGGCCTGCTCAAGAGCAAGACCTTGGCTATCCTTCTTGATGATGAGGCGGTAGAGGTTGGTGGAATCGGCATCAGCGTCTTCCAGCGTGTGATGGACTTCAGGAGCGATCTGAATGTGGTTCCAATGGTCACACGGCACATCGGTTCTGATGTGAAGACCTGCGTTAGTTGAAGAAGACCTCTGTGGGGGAAAGAGGAGGACGATGGGTCGTGCCTGTTGTAGACGTTGGTACCGACAACGCCAGCTTCACTGCTGCCGTAACTATTGATCAGCACAACGCCCTTTGCGCGAAGCTTGTCTCCCACGTTGTTGTTCAAGGGAGCACCGGCAAAGCAGACCGCTCGCACGCTGGCTAGCAACCCATGCGCTGGACTATCACTGTCCTCCTCAGCCTCCGCCGCTATGCTTTCCACCATCCAAGGTAGAATGTAGAGCATGTTGGCCTTGGAATCCCTGATGTTGCGCGCCACCATCTGATGATGACATGTCATAGGAGTTAGGTTCTTCTTGATCGCTGAAGGCAAGAGGTCGTACATACCTCTGTTGTGGGGGGCCAGGTTGGTAGGGCAGGCATGACGATGGTGAGGCCACGGCCGAGACTGCTGAATCCGATGAAGAAGCCATAGGCGTGGAAGAAGGGCGGCAGGAGGTAAACCACATCGCCCTCCTTCTCCACCAGCCAGCTGTTCACGAGCAAGGCAGTGATGTAGCGCTGGGGTAACTTCACGAGCTTAGGGAATGCACCTGGTTGAAGGGAATCTTGTCAGATCAAGATTGTCAATAGAGTGCAGTCATTAGGGAGTTAAGTACCAGTGCTTCCGCTGCTATGAAGCAAGAGCGCCAAGGAGTCAGCTGCAGGCTCCTCGCTTGCCTCGCTGTCCTCATATGCTTTGTCGGCTGAGTGCGTCTCGCCACGGTTGGCTCGCACATTGTCGATTATCGATTGCAGCTCGTAACTCGAAATGAGATCCACCACTCGACCGATGGTGCCTGCTCGCTCGAGAGACTCGCTCATGCTCACCAGATGACTCTCGCCGCCACGCACGATGCCGATGGCTCGTGCCTCGCTCATCAGATAAGCGACGGCCTCCTGCGAGTTACGTGGTGACACCAGCAGCGGCACGAATCCAGCCTTCATCAGCGCCCACACGGTGAGCATGTACTCGGCACTGCTGTTGGCCAACAGCGCGACCGTCTTCGATCCATGGACGGTACTCCGGTCTGTGGACTTGTCCCTCAGCAAGTCGAGGTAGTAGGAAGCCAGCCTGGCGACGACTCCGTGCAGCGTGTGGTAGTTTAGGGTCTGGTACTGCCCGTCGCTTGCACTGGGGTGACCAATGAGGAACGCTGCCTTGTGGCGATGGGTCGGCGAGTTGGCGTAGTGCGTGAGGACTTGTGGAAGGGTCCTGAATTGTATGTCTCGTGTCGAGCCCATGTTAAGATGTATGCTGATGTTGTTTCTGTCTTAGTTCTTTCTGCGTACCTTTGCTGTTATGACAATGATGGTGATGAAGAGTGCCTTAACGCCGTGACCTCTCGCCGCTGTACGGGCCGTTGGCCCAAGGTATTGGTGGTGTCTTCTACCATTACCGAATCACGCGACGGAGAACACGCAGAGCTGTCCGAAAAGACGCGCTCCAATCAGTCAGCACAGAAATAGCGCGTGAGATAAGAATGCTAGGAATGATTTTAAGGTTTAAAAAAGCCTAGAGCCGCTTTTCAAAATAGTGAAGCAATTTTAGAAAAACGAAACGCTTAAGAAACGCAACAGTTTGTGAAACAGAAAAGAGGACGTGCCTGTGTGTACGGGAAAGTAATGCTGTGAGTGAGAAATGAGCACCACGGTGATATTATATATTTTCTGTCCAAGGCGCCATAGGTGGGATCCAGTCACCTAAAACCTGCCTGACCAATCGCAACGCTCTCTCTCTTTGTCTCCGCGGACGTCCTAGGTGCCTAATAAAACGTTTCCCACCCTAATGCGAGAACCGTTATATTCACTTCTCTCTACCTACTCACCTACACAGTACTCAACAACCTGAGAGAGAACATGACCTCTACAAGTAGCCATACCCGAGGTCGCGTCACGGCGCTCACCATTGTCTCTGGACAGGGACTGGCCGCTAAGGACATCGGCGGTTCGTCCGATCCCTACTGCATTGTCAAGACCTACGATACGCTGGCCGGGTCCTCGTTCTCCACCACGCACCACAAGACGAGCACCATCAAGAAGAACCTCAACCCAACGTGGGAAGAAGAGGTGCCACCCTTCGATGTGGGACGCTTCTCCACAGCGCCTTACGGCAAGGCGAAGGACATTCTCCGCATCGAAGTGTGGGACTGGGACGCCATTGGCTCCGATGACTTCATGGGCGTTGCCGAAGTCGTGCTGCAGGACGACCCGAGGCTTCAGTCCGGCGCACCAGGGCCCACTGTGCTCGACTTGACGCTCGGCCAGCGCGAGGAGAAGCAGGGCGAGAAGGTCACCGGCACCATCAAGATCAAGCTGGCCTTCACCAACAATGAGGTCGAACTCAAGCGCAAGGAGGAGGAAGCCGCCGAAGCCGCAAAGAAGGCCGCCGAGGAGGAGGCTATCCAGCGGGCGAAGAAGGAAGCCGAGCAAAAGGCCATAGTCCAGGCACTCATCTCCCAGTTGAAGGAGCTCACCAGCAAGGCCACGGATGACCCTGAGTCGGCTACTGCACTCGTGTCCTTCATCAATGGTTCGTCAGAGACCTCGTCATGTGCATTCAACGTGTCAAGCTTGATTGCTAACACCAATGAATGGACAGCGAATACCTCATTGCGGAGCCTGCCCGATTTCCATCGCGCCAAGATGGCTCTGTTCGCAAGCGTACCGAGCATGTTCCAGGAGGGCCGAGTGTCTGCTGACACCTTCACGGCTGCGCTGGACTTGATGCATAAGCACGTCATCTTCTTTATCCCTGATCGCAATCGGGTGTGCGCCGGATCACTGGAGCATGAAAAGGAGGTGATGGACTTCACTCTAATGATGCTGAAGCTCGCGTTCGATGAGGAAGAAGTCGATTACTGGCGCTATGAAGCCATCTGCATGTGGGCCAACGAACGCCATCGGGATTGGTGGTACCCTTCGTCGGCTCCGTGCACCTTCCCAGGTGGACAGATCGACGTGTGGGCTGGCAAGCTTGAGAAGAAGCTTGTCGCTCTTCAGCAGCCTGATCAACAGCAAGCACGACCCTTCGCAGCCTACGGCGTAGGCCTTGTGCTGCACACAGTGATCAGCTGTGCACTCTGGAACGTCGGCAACTCGAACGAACGTTATCACGACGTCATGGCCGATGCGCTGCACAAGCTGCTCCGGGTACGACCGCTCAATACTTGAGGATGTTGCAGAGTGCAGAGATATCGTACTGATGGTGAACCTCATTTCGTTCTATTACTTGACCAGACGCTCAAGAAGGGCATGGGCCCGCATCCGCACATCCGTTCGATCATGAGAGGACACAGGACGAATATAGTCGAGATGTTCTCAAGATACTACATTATCCGCAGGCTGCACGCCACGGATGAACAGAAGCGCGACTTGCTCGACACCTTCCAGGATGCCACGAATCGGCCGGGCTACTTGTCCGAGGCCGGCTTCTGGTTCTGATGTGTTTCCATTATGCAAGTTTCTTGAAACTTGCTTGTACTGAACACATCTTGGATGCATTGGGGTTCACTTATCCATTGAGTTGGTGAAGGTGTCACGCATCTTGAGTGGTTTATCAAACATCACAGCAAGGCTTTATATCCGCTTTCATAGCGTCATGGCGAAGCATACCGCCGAGAGTAGTGCAGTCGAGATCGTGATTATGTGTTAATGGAGGCAATCGAAGATGAAGATGTGTCGATAGCCACCGCTCAGATGCGTGGAAGCAATCACTTCACCTGGTGGTTCCCAAGGAAGGCCATGGTACACTCTCATGCTGTGTCTGCTCCCGTGCCCACCTGTGCTCTCAGGTTCACCATGAAGAAGTTTTCTTTTTATCGACCTGGCGCGCATAGTTCGCCAGTGCTGGAGCTGGTGTTCCTTCCCGCAGTACCAGGTGCCTCTGCACCTTCCGCACCTCGCTGTGGCTTGCGCGCCGCACACGGCACAGGTACCCACCATGGCTGCCTTCGTGTTCTCTATTGCTTCTACCTAACTTTGAAAATGACTTTTAAGACCTCAAAAGTCATTTTATTTTCATATATTTATCTTATTTCAAAGAAATTTCGCAGTGCGGGCGCCAGATCCGGCTCGAACCAAGACCCGAACACACTCCGCTCACTGTGCTGCTGGACTTGCTGGTGTTCTGCAAGATGGCGGTGGTGAACCGCGCGCTGCCTGAGGAAGGGTGGCAGTGGAGCACGTTCCTCGGCGTGGCCGCGGGTCTGCTGCTCTACGCCTTTGAGAAGTCGGATGCCAAGGAGAAGTACGGCGGAGAGAACGTGTTCAGCGTGGTGACAGGCGGCCGTTCGCTGAGGTTCACAGGCGAGGCCATCATGGGGACCAGCGTGATGACACAGGGAGAGCAGACACAGGAGGAGCGCCGTTTCCGCAAGCAGGTGGAGAGGCTTGGAGCCGACCTGAGTGGCAATAATGCCTTCTTTAGTGATGTTGGCGGAGTGGGTGTGTGGCGCAAGCTACTTGCTGCGCTGCAAGCAGCAAGCGATCACTGAACGGACATTTAGTGCGATCAGACAGGATCCTGCATTCCTCCAACGTGTACCAGACTCATCTACGTCTCTTCTACTTCTTTGTTATGTGCAAGCTCTGATGGCTGAGGGGAAAGTATTCAGCCCTTCCCTCTCTCAGTTTCATAAGGGATCAATTGATTCTCCCAAACAACGAAATGAATGCTGACGTGGCCCGGTCGCGCGAGGTCTTCGGAGTCAGTCGTTAAGAGCAACGAGTAATGCCAAGCTTGCGCTGGATGCCATAGGCAGAACAAAAGGAAAAGCACAGGAAGCAGCTCTACAACATTGTTCTCCTTCAAAGAACGAAAGCGATACGTGAGAAGACGTCCGCCGTTTTCGCTCTTTGCTTGTTCGTCAGCGTCACCCATTCAGAGTACAGAGCTCGTCCTGAGCTGAAAAGGAAGCATTCATTATTCATCTTGGAGTACCCAACCCGAGGTCCTCGAACACACTCCACCCCCCTTCCGCCAAGTCGAACACGAACACACCACAACAAAGATGAGCAGCTCAGTCCCTAAGATCCCCCTCAAGCCCAAGCCCGCCTCTCGTGCGAATCGGTCTTCGAAGAAGTTCGGCGATGAGGCCCCCGTAGCCTCGGTTCCCCTCGATGATGGCACCAACACGGAATTCTTCAATGGCGTCAGTCGTAACGGCACTGTGCGGGTCCCTACCTCGCCCGGCCGCCGCCCTGGCCTCTTCTCCGACTCCTCCTCGTAGGTAGGCACAGAGGGGATCGATCGATCTTCTTCCCTCCCTCTCCTACAAATTCATATTCTTCATATCTTGTAAATCACTCCCTCTACGCGACCTATCTGATATGGAGTCACCACCCCCCATTTTTGTTAACAAAGCATTGATGATGCATGTTTGAAAAAGTAAAAAACAAAGAAGACTCCTCAACTCCATCCAATGCCTCTCTGAACTCCCCAAGCGCACCAAGGAATGCAACCATTGATTTGGCTCATCTTTTTCGTACTCGCCTATTTCGAAAATTTGTAATGATTTCGCAAACACGAAATTAATTTCGAAACGTGGAAAAGAAGGAAAATACCGACGGAGAAAAAAACGGTTAATCTGATCTGATTTTCATCATCGCAGATTTTTTCTTCATTTTCTTATCTCTCCACCACAGATCGGCGTCCTCGAACGCTTCGACCTTTCTCTCTCTCCTCTCTGTCTCATCACTACATCATGTCATCCAACAAACGCGGTGCCAAGAAGGGCGCGACCGGTGGTGCGAAGAAATCCGGCGGCGGTGGCGGAGGTCGTTACTTTGCCGGCGCCGGCGCTGCTCCGGCGGCCGCCGCGGCGGACAAGAAGAAGGGAACGAAGAACGCAAGCAACGACAACAACACGACCACGACCACCGCCGTTGCGACCGCCGACAAGAAGCAGCAGCAGCAGAAGAAGAAGGATCAGGTGACAGGACAGAAGCGGAAAGGCGGTCCGGATGCCACCACTGCTGTCGTCGTCGCCGCTGAGCCGGTCCAGACCAAGAAGAAGATGAACAATACCCCATCTTCTTCTTCATCTCCATCTCCATCTTCATCTTCATCGGCGAAGACGAAGAAGATGAAGAAGAAGAACAACAACAAGAGGAAGCAGAAGGAGGAAGAGGAGAAGGAGGAGATTGAAAATGAAGATGAGATGAAAATGGGAGAAATGGTGGAAGATGAAGAAGATGAAGATGAGGACGAGGAGCCGAGTCTGCCGAGTGATAGCGAAGACAGCGATTACGAGCAGATGGTGCAGAAGGAGAGCGGCTCCGCCCGATACAAGGCCGCCCTCGCCCTCCGCGACACCTTCCAGGTGACCCCCGCCCACTCATCACGGAGTTATTTTTCTAATTCATTTTACCTTTTAAAGTAAATTAAGAAAATATTAATTTAATAGATATACGAAAATTTGTGATTTTCCATAATGTCAGCAAATATTTTTAGTTTTTATATTTATCGATAAATAATAGGGCTAACGGTGAAATGTGCAGAACTACCTTCAAGCTGAGGAAGGCGAGCAGGAGGAAGAGGATGATGAAGAGGACGAGGACAAGCAGTTCAACGAGAGAGTCGCCAAAGTGGTCAAGCGGAACAAGGATTCGGCGCCAGCGGAGGAGTTCATCGCACTCCCTGCCGGCAAGGACGATGATGATGACGACGAAAAAGACGAGAAGGAGGACGTAGAAAAAGACGAGAAGGAGGATGAAGAGAAAGAACCAAAAGAAGGAACAGAACAGGCAGTGACCAAGACCACCAGCAACAAGCGCACTAAGCTCTCCCCGTGGCAGAGGAGGCGTCTGACTCCGGGTAACATCAGCCAGAAATGGCCTGATGCAGGCGCTGTCTACCTTGGTCACCTTCCTCATGGTTTCTACAAGCGCCAGATGAAGGGTACGCTGGGTGTTCTCACCCGATCGACCGTCGATTCCGATCCGTATCTTAACTCATACACCTAACTTACATTCCATACAGAGTTCTTCTCGCAGTTTGGCAAGGTGCTCCTGGTCGCGCATCCCGTCAGCAAGAAGTCAGGAAGGGTAATAATCTCATACTTGGCCGTTTGTCAGACAGGCTCTGTGCAGAGAAGCTCATTTATTCTCATCTCTTTGCTACAGTCCAAGGGTTATGCCTTCATCCTCTTCCAACATAAGGAAGTAGCTCAGGTCGTTGCTGAGACGATGAATGGTGCGCTTAGTACCTGGTTCCACGTGTAGAACCCCTTCTCACTCCCTATTACTGGAACAATGAAACAGGCTATCTCATCTTTCAAAGGATCCTCCGTTGCAAGTACATACCACCGGACCAGATCCCACCTCATCTCTTCCGTGATTCCATCAAGCGGTATCCCGCCATCAGGGGCAGGAGGAAGGAGGAGAGAAGAAGCCGCCGTGTACGCTATCTTAGCTCTCATACTCAACCCGCTTGTGGGTGAGAGAGGCTGATTGTCGTTTCTTCATGTCAGGTGCGGACGCCTGAGGAGCACCAGCAGAAGGTGAGGACACTCATAGCCAAGGAAAATGCCAAGAGGAGGAAGCTGCAGGCGCTCGGTATCGACTATGACTTCCCCGGTTATGTACGTGCAGAATGCCCTCCTGGCTAATGCCAACCTCCTGAGCTCACCTTCGCTTCATTTACAGAAAGCGTCAAGCGAGGCGCAGAATGCTCAGCAGTGATCGCGCTCCAGTGTTTATTGCGTTCAATAAACAATAAGTTGTCTCACAAGAGCTCGTACACTTATCATCATTGCCCACCAGTAGGCGTAGTGAGTTGGTGAGCTGTCTTCACATGACGATCTCAGATATGAGGCCAGCGGCGACGGTGCGGCCGCCTGAGCGCAACATGAAGCGGCCCAACTGCTTGTAGTCACGGAAGAGTTCGAGACATACTGGCCTGTGGGTAACCACCTCAACCACTGCGGTCATCTTCTCGCTAAGGCAGCGTGGCCGTTTCTTCTTGACCTCTCCGGTAGCCTGGTCGATGATTGCTGCCAGCTTGTGCAAGTGCGCCGGCTCGTGGAGCGTATGCATATGCATTACCGCTTGGAAACCTGGATGGATCAGTGGGATGGATCAGTGGTAAGCTACGAGAGAAAGCCATCACAACTACTGTGGGCTGTACCCTTGGTGATAGGGATCTGCGTTGGGAAAACGTAGATTTGCGCCTTGAACTTAGACGCCACTTGTACCGGCTGCTCGGGATCACACAGCACGGAGCCCACTCGGAAAGAGACTTGGTCAAGCCCCTGAACCGTCAACTGTAGGGGTAGGCAGATACTTAGCATTACATGAGACACTGCCATCAGTTAGAGAAAGACGCACCTCGACGTTATCTCCAGCGTGAGCCCACTTGACGGATTCATCGTGAGCTTGTATGGATTTCACTGTGCAAAGCTCGCCGATAGGCATCACAAGCAACTGGAGTGTACAAGCCAAGAGTTAATAATAGTGCCCACCACCATAACTGAAAGTGATATGGTAATACCTTATCATTTACAGAGACAATGCCAGTCTCCACCTTGCCCGTCACGGCCACACCCAA
>CDEZ01023467.1:6055-48757 GCA_000826365.1 Acanthamoeba royreba
CCCCTCCCCTCCCCTCCCCGTGGGTGGTGCTGACGCGTCTTGGACATTTGTCGGTGGGTGGACGGGCGTGCCGCACAGGGAATGGCCTGGACGAGGTGCAGGCCCATCGTCTGCTGGAACTGCTCGGCGAGACCCTCACGGTGATGGCTCTGCGCGAGCGTCTGCGCAAGACGGGCGCCATCGGACAGGCCGAGCGTCCCAAGGCCGTGCCGCTCACGCACTACCTGCTGTGGCGCTACGAGGTCGACTGGCACGTCCTCGTCAACACCTCCGGTACGACACACCCACCTACATGGGCGCGACGGCTGTGCTGATGCGATGATGGTGGCCCTCACATGGATTGGATACAGGGGACAATAGCGAGGAGATCGCCAAGGCGCAAGCTCTCCTCGATGAGGTATCAGCACTCTTCCAGGAAGCAGAGCGTCAGGCAAACCTGGCTCGTCAGGCCGAAGCCCACGCCAAGGCCGAGGAGGCCAAGGCCATCCGCAAAGAGGACTTTGCGCGAGAACAGGAGGCGCCATTCAAGGCGGCGCAGGAAGAAGTCGATGCGGCGCTCGCTGACGTGAAGTCGCAGGAGTCGGCACGCGACGCACGCACGGCCGAGCTGCAGCGCAAGAGCACTGAGGGAGGAGTCGTGCAACAGAACAAGGCCAAGGCCGAGCTGGCACAGCATCTGGCCGAGGATCCTCTGCCTCTGCGCAAGGCCAAGATCACGCTCGAAGCGGCTCTCAAGCGTGCCGAGAAGGCTCGCGCTCCCTTCGAGGCCGCCACCAGAGCTGCTGAGGCTGCTCGTCAGGCAGCAGAACAGGCCAGGGCTGAAGCTGAGGCTGCGCGCGCCGCTGCTGAGGCAGCACTTGATGAAGCGAGGAGAAAGGTGGAAGAAGCTGAGGCCTATCTCGATGAGGTCAAATCCAAGCCCGGCTCGCCGCTGGGCGCCATATGGTGGATGGAAAAGGAACTCGAAGAGCAAAAGAAGTACCTGCCATCGAGCAAAGGTGGCGTTGCCAAGCGCGGCTGAAGAGAACAACACCCACCACTCGTGATCCTCGGGGATCACTCGCTGTATTAAAATTACTCAAAAAGTGAGTCTTATAAAAATGATTTAAAACGCAACGATTACCCCGACCACTGTGCCTGTGGTGGAGCAGTCACGCAGCACCCAATGAAGAAAAATACTATTCATTACACACGCCAACGCGATCATGGCGCGGAGGGGGGAAGATATCGTTGCCCAGGGGAAAAGGACGACGGCAAAACATCATCCCTTGAAGCCTCTCTCGATGCGATGTCGCGGATGAGATTCTCCAGCGCCGGTGATTCGCAGCGCTGGGGTGGATCACGCTGGCGATGGTGCTGATACTGCTCACGACCGTGAGAAACGGGCTCCGGAGCCATCGAGGCAGGCATCCCACACATTTTCTGCGCCGCCCGGTTGATAGGTAACGTTGAAACATGAGAGGAATGAGGAGAAGGAAGGTGATCCGGAAGGGTGAAGGGCAAAGGGAGTGATCCGCCGAAGGCCGAGGGATCAAGAGAAGGAAGTAGGAGCTGAGAGGGTGGAGGTGATGGTGGATTGGAGGAAGAGCCAATATGGCTTCTTTGTATGGAATATTCAGCAACTCCTGGCGAGCTTGGTATTGAAGCGCTTACTCCGTGCCTCGTTGGACGATTGTGATGATGAGGAGAATCAACTGCAGCATCTTCTCCATTTGTGCCCACTGGAGAAGGATGACTGAAGCGTTTGCTGTAACTTGATCGCGGATGGTACGAGTGGGCCAGTAACTGCGAAGGCACGGGCAGAGACAAAGGTCTGTGGTACTGAGGCCCCCCGAAAGAGACAGCTGAAGTAGGCGGAACGCAGGGAACATGGATGTATGGTTCGTACGAGGGAAGAGGTGTTGAGGTAAGATGCCTAGGACCAGGGTGATGACGATAATACAACGACGGATTTCGCCAGTCCAAGCTACCATCGAGATGAGAAGCGGAAGAGGGCATATCTGCCGGTGGTGGTTGTGGAATTGTGTGCAGCCGGTGGTGCTGTGTAGCCGGATGGAGAGAATCTGCCTCGCTTGGAGAGGAAAAGTCGTGAAGTGACCGGCAAGCCGTGCATTGGGGTCCGGAACACGAGGCCACGTGCTGCTGGGAATACTGGTACGGCGGGAATGAGGGAAGCGGGTTGGGCCCGTCAGGAGCGTCAGAGGTGAAGGTGTGAGTTGGGAAATGACCGCACGCGGCCGTAGGGACGGGTATCGCCGCAGGAGCAGGAGGGGAGAGCGCGGAAGAACGATGCAATGAATAGTGGGGCAATGCCATATCTGGCGAAGCGAGGCGGTATTCGGCTTCCTCGTCACCACTGCATTCTCGCTTGAGCACGGAAGCATGGTAATGAAGCCGATGGTCGTCTACACTGGCGATGCTTCCTTCTGGTGCATTCCCGCCAGAAACTCGCTGCACATCAGGCGTGTAGGGGGACGTGGTTGAGGAAGGCCACGAACCACACACTGGACGCAAAGTGAGCCAGGGCAGCAGACACATGAACAGAAACAAGGAGGTACGCACCGGCGCCTTCTTTCGGCCGCTTGACTCGCTTGAGGTGGGTGTAATGCTGAACTGCCGCGCCGCGAGGTCCTTTCCTGTGGGTCCATGGAGCAGCAGTAGTGAGCTTGGTAAACACGCCGCGTGATGCCGTGGGGCCATGGCAACACACCCCTTCCCGAAAATAGGGAGCAATGGGAAACATGTGAGGATAATAGCGAACTATTTTAAGAGCACGATCATAATTTAGGCCCTCACGTGCCACGTCCATTTTTTTAATAATAAATAAAACAAAAAGTGAAAATAATAAATAAAAACGATGTACATAAACATGAAAAAAAGGGCCCACCTGTTGTACTTGATTTGGTGGGGGAACGCCTTCTTCACCAGTTTCCCAAAGTAGCTGCAGAACGGACTGAGTGGTTAGAGTCCTTTTTTTTTTTTTTGCTTGTTAGATATATTCCTCCTGATCACGGAGGGGAGGGTCATCCTTGTTGGGGGGAGGTTGGCAAGATACGTACGTGGCGGAGATGAGGGGCTCTATGCCTTTGTCCTTACAGGCGGCAAGGTAGTGCTGGAAGACCGAGTTCTTGCTCACCGAACCCGATCTCCCGATCTTGTAGTTCTCGCGCAACCTTCATGGCCGACCCCACCACACACAACCCCCCTGACGTCAGTTTCCCACCAACCTGTGCCCACCATCCCACCGCCCTGGCGTCTCCCGAACCAGAGAATCACGTCCAGCGAGGCGAGCTTGCGCTGCACTTCCATTGCAATGGAAAGGGTGAGGGTGCGCCCCAGGCGGGCAGAGGAGGAACGAAGAACAACAGAAGAACTGCAACTTCAGAAGGCACCGCGGCGAACTCGAACCCCCGGTGGGTGTGGTGGTCTCCAATTCCTGGGCCCCAATGCTGCGCTACCTACTCCGGTTGGTTGTGGTCTTATTGCTCCTCGCCAACCGGAGTTGGGCCCTATATAACCCACAGGCATGATCCTGGTTCCTCTTCGAGAGTGCCAAAGGCAGTGCTCGCCCGTGGTGGGGCGAGGGGTTGGACCTCCTCGTGCCCGGCGCGTTGGAGGCGCCACAGGGGAGGTGGGGAACACTGACGCAGGGTCAAGGGAGAGGGCCATCATCCCCAGAAATTCCGTGGGCGGCATGCCCCTTTTGTGGGCGTGCAAGGGGTGCCCGGATATATCCTGCCAGCTGGGGGTTAGTCTCTGTGCTCCCATTGGGCGGTGCTGCCTCCTCCACAAAAGGGGGGCACCTCTTCCCGCCCCCCCACACACACACCCCGGTGTGTGGCACTCCCCGCCTCACGCCTCGTACCGGTCCCCCCTTCCTTCCCTCGCTGCCTCTCCCTCTTCTGCGTGCCCGTGGTCTCCCAACCAAACGTTCGTTTGTGAGTGGGCGGCGGCAGAACAACAGGGCTCCGTTGCCCGTTGGGGTTGTTTGGGTGTCACTACACCACCACCACCACCACTACGCCTCCCTCCACACTCGGAACACCACGCTGCGCCAGGCCATCCGGTACGCCTCCTCCCTCGTCCTCCGCGCCGCTCCACCCGCCCACCATGACCCTCGGCCCCTTACACGACCTCTACCCCGCCCCACGCAAATGGTGGGGGTGCTCTCTCATCATGGCGTGCTCAGGCAGTTCTGCGGTGTGCTTGAGCCGACCTCGTCTTACACGCCGCTGCCCCGCCTCGCATACAGGAGGAGGAGCTGGTAAGGAGCAAGAGCTCTCCTCCGAAGTGCGGTAGCTCGGGTGGGCGCGTTGTGAGGTCACCGTAGTTGCGGTGGCTTCGCCTCTCCTCCCCCGAACCTCCGCCTGTCCCCCACCATGGACGTCATACAGAAGAAGCTCACCGCTCTCGACATCATCTTCTGGTGCCTCCCCCCTCCCGCGGTGGGTGTGATGGTGGTGGTGGTGATGGTGGTGGTGGTGGGAGCGCGCGCTGTAGAGTTGGGGGTCCCCCCCCCCCAAAATCATATTTTTTAAACAAAACCTGTCTCCACTGCTGAACGTTGTTGCTGGTGCACAGCTAATCGTAGCGCTGGTGTGTGCAGGCTGCGGGAGAACTACAAGCTGGGCAAGAGCGGTTCCACCTCCAAGAATGCCGTCTATCAGGTATCCCTCCTCCTTCTCTTCCTCACCACCCCACACACGTGCATGCATGCATGCGTGCCCTCACGAACCATCTTCTCTCCGCTGGCGGTGCATCATGTGGTCGTTCTCTGACTCTTTCTCTTCTCGCACGCGCGCTGGTCTATGTGTGGTGGTGCATTCGGGGGATGCTCCATGACCAGCACTACCTGGACATGTGCCAGGAGAAGGGCCTCGAACCTTCAATCTCCGCGACTTACTTTGGCAAGCTCGTCAAGCGAGCATTCCCGGTACGCCTTCGCCCACTGTGCTACGAGGGCTTACAATACTGATTCTAGCTCTGATGTGATTTATCGTGCAGGATGTCAAATACAATCGGTACTCTACGCTTCACAATGGTAAATCCTCCTTCCTCTTTTTGCTGATGAGTTACACCCAATGCAGAAAGGGACCTCGAGGGGGCACCAAGCAGCACTACACGCACCTGAAGCGAATAGATCCATCCAAGAAAGGCCTCGACCGGCAATTGCAGCAAGTTCCCGCCGAGTTGCAGCAGGAGTACAACTACTACCACGCAATCAATCTAGAGAAGGAGAAAGAGGAGATGGGAGGCCGCATGTTTGGTATGTTCAAGATGCATCGCGAGGGAGGTCTGCCCTTCGTTCCCTCGCTTTCTGCCATGTATGCATCGGCCTTGGAAGTAGAACGCGAGGACGAGCTCAAGCTGCGACACACCATTCATCACGGAGGCTCGTCTCATCCATCAGCTACTGCCTCCGATCAATCCCTACCACGATTTTCCCCATCGCCCCATACCGGGGTGACCCCCGAGGAAAGCGTCAACTTTCTGGCGTGCGCTAAATCTCTCGCCGCCCATGGATCGCCATCACACGCCGTTTCTCCAACCCCCTCCACTGCTCACTTGCCTCACCCTCACCAGTCCTTCTTTCCTCGACTCCTTTCCCCACCACCGGATACGACACCAGCTGGAACCTACCCTCCGCCTGTGTATTCGGGTATGGCGGCTCCTTCGGCACCAGCGGCTCTATGGCCAGCTCCGCATCAGTCGTCCTTCGCAATCGCGCGTGTTCCCGGTGTGCCGGGGGGAGAATCCTATTATCACCAACACCCTCTCCAGTATCTGACCGCGACCGCGCCATCTGGCGCTTCGGCGATCTCTCTGCAAGCATCCTCGCCCGGTTCTTCTCCTCGTGAGACGTACTCATCGCAGCAACCACACTTTGTGTCTCCTCAGCCCCACCTCTCGCTTACTGCACATCATCCTCGGGAGGGTGTTGGGGCTGGTCCAGGCAGCTTCTCTTCCGACGTTCCCTACACCTCCCTTCCACCTCTTGTCGTGCCTTCCCTTCCTCCACTCCCTCCCTCCTCCTCGCCATCAGCTTCATTGGTACCCGAGCGCATGCACAGATCGTCCCCCTTCTCCAACGTTGCGGATGAGCGAAGGGAACAGACTGCACGACAGCGTGAGGACACCTACGCTATGGGGCCCTCTTCTTCCTCGTCATCTGCTCTCTCACGGCGGCAAGACCCTTGAAGTGGGAGAGAGCAATTCCTAACGCTCTCCTCCAATTTTGATGCAGATAGATGGGGATTTGAACAACTCCCACCCTCTGCACCCTCGGCCTTACCTACTTACCTCTCTCGTCTCTACCGCCCCCGTGTTGATGATTTCCTCCACGGCCAACTTCCTATTTATTATTTATTTATTATTTATTGCCCGCTTCTGAATGCGTTTGCGTCGCTCACGTGGAGCTCGTGCGCTGGGCCGCACTACTGCAAGATGATGACTACATCTACAAGTCTAACGTACTTGAAATAAACACGTTTTGATGCATCCATCAACGTGTGGGCAAAATTCCACAAATTCCAAACACCATTCGCTGGCCAAAGTACTATTATTTTTATTCTCGAAATTATTATTGTTATTGCCTGGCGGGTCACACTGTGCACGTCTGTACCTTCACTCTCTATCTTGACCCCAGCTCTTGGGTCCTTCTCAGCCTTCTGGTTTACGATTCCTCCCCTTTGAAAGCTTTTTTTTGTTTGTACGCGACAGCGAGTGTAGGACGGTGATGGATGCAGTACAGGCCACGTCCCACCCTCTTCTATTTTTTATTTATTGAACTTTATGTCTGAATAATTCCAAAAGAACAGCTCGCTCTATTCGCTATTTTTGAGTTTTAATTAAAAATAACGATATAAATACGAAGAATAATAAATTTATTAAAAGAAAGCAACAATAGAAAGATCTTGAAAAGAAGAACCCCTGACCTGCTCGTTGTCGTTGGGGTTGCGGTAGGCCTACGGGGGAGGAGCGTGTGGGTCGTGTGCGTGCGTCGAGTTTGCGCAAAACCCGTTCAAGCCGCGCTATTGCCGAAACTGTCAGCACGACCACACCCCAGCCAGCACCAACAGCTCTCCGCTTGTCAAGGCGTCGGCCGAGCCGACCCAAATGCTGTTGGTAATGACCGTCTTTTCTCCCGGCTTTATGTGTTGCATTTCATCTGCTTATCTCTGCAACTTCCCCGATGGTGGTGGCTCTGTGTCGCATGCCTCACCGCCAAGCAGCGATCGCCTTCGGCGTCTCCTCGTGCGTATCTGATCGCTTTGTATCGGCAATTTGTTCATATTTTTTTCTCTGCGTGGCCGCATGCAACCACAGATTCAAGGGCACTCCCCATCTCGGCCCCGAAGCCGGCCAGCACGCCCAATCCCAGCCTCTCTGGATCAGGAACTTTCTCTGTCCAACCATCGTCAACCACTTCGATCTCAAGCCCTAAGGTTTGCATGTTGCGTAAATTGTGTGACCAAAAATTGCCACCTATCTTACGCCAGCGTTTTGGACAAGCAGTCTGCCTATTTGCCGGCATCACCTATTCTAGTTTCGGGCTCTCCACGCGCAGCATCATCCTTTCACATTTCATCTACCAAACTATCTGGTTCTCCACCTCCTCGGCCTCAATTCACTCCTCCCTCAAAACCTCCGCCCAGTCCTCCGACCAAGACGTCGATGACAAACCCTCCCTCCTCCGGCACTACATCGTCATCAGCTCTCGGTATGTGTGAATCTTCTGTATGAAATGATACTAGCATGAATGGAGATCTAAAGCTTGGCTTTCAAAGCAATCACCAACAATTTACTGGTACCCTCGGCTGAAACCGCAGTGCCATCGCTCACGGTAATAAAGAGTAACGAACCACCGGCACTCAAAATGGCAGGTATGTGTGGCCGTTTTCTCTTCGCGGTTTTGTAGCTAAAAAAACTCTCCAGCGGCGGGCCCGCGCCCAGATATGTCTAGGAGGGACCACATCATGCACGAACTTCTCGAGTCGGAGCGCTACTATGTTCGCAATCTAGTTCTAATTGTAGATGTGCGTGCCTCCTTTGTGTGATTCCTCGTACTCTGTCTTTGTTGCTTACAAGCATGGATCAGACATTTCTTCGACCGCTAATGGCTGGCAAAAGGAAGATTGATGACCCTGATCCTGAAGGCCTATCTCCAGCGGAATCCTCAAGCTCACTGGGCACCGACAATAGACTCAAGAGCATGCACCCTTCCTCCTTATCATTTGCCACTTGTGTCTCTAACAGCGTATTGGCCCTATCTCTGGCATTGTTTCAGGTATACGAATCATGCCCAAGCGGAAGGACACAACAGCTAAAGTGGAGGGCGTGCTCACGGAAGAACAGATAAATACGATTTTTTCAAACATTGTCGAAATTCTCAATCTCAACCAAATTCTCCTCGAGGTAAACCACTTGAATGTTTCGCCAACCGAACTTTGTTTTTACGACTGTGGGTCTTGATTACGCAGGACCTTGAGGAGAGGATGAAAACGTGGAACGACAAGGCGACTCTAGTCGGCGACATACTCTGCAAATTCGTACTCTAACGCCGCAAGACAGAATTTGATCTGTAAGAACTGATTATTAATTTTTGGGTGTACCGTTCATTAGGTGCCCTACCTTAAGTCCTACATTGTGTACGCACGTATGAACGAAAAGGCCCAAGAGCTACTTATGACTGTGGAGTCGAAACCAGCATACATTGAGTTTGTCAAGAGCTGGGAGAAGCTAAGCGATGTATGACTAATTTCTATGAGCCCGCAAACGTAGCTCGCCTACTCACTACGCACACCATCAGATACAAGCCGGAGGTGGACTTAGAGCCTATCTCATCCTTCCTATTCAGCGCATACCCCGTTATGAACTTTTCCTCAAGGTGAGGTGATCTTGTCTGCCTCCGTTAGAGTCCCTTCACTTTATTACAAATACTTGACGGTTCTGGCAGGATCTTGTCAAGAGCACCGATCCCACACACCCGGATTACGGCAATTTGTCGAAGGCATACGAAGAAGTTAAAGCGGTTAATCACATGATCAACGAGGCCATTCGAGAGGCCGAAAACCGTCTCAAGCTGTTGGAAATTTCTCGTTCCTTCATGGACAACCCTGTTTGGGGACCGACTGTCCCTACTGTACTACAGCCACCCTCTCTTTAGTACTTTAGCATACAATGCTCAAGTTTGTGTGTGTCCATGTTAGCTTGTAGAGCCACATCGCGTCTTTGTTAAGGAGGGTGCACTGACTAAGATCTGTCGCAGGTAATCTTCTGCTCCAATCCTCAATCCAGTGTACACACCAATAGACTAACCACTGAATGCTCTACAGCAAGCATATACTTCGGTGGGTGGTTCTGTTTAACGATATCCTTATCTACGCATCTGACTTTTCCATAGGTTGGTGAGCCACCATTAGAGATAGTGCGCCCCGTGCGCAAGTTCTCACCTCATGAATGGCTTTTCCTTCGCGTAGGTCTTACAAAAAAACTCCAGTTCCATAAAATGTTCCATCTGGAATCGCTACGAGTTGAGGATCTTCCTGACCGCGGTGCGTGGCCTCCTGCCTGCCTGCCTGCCTTCTAGAAGACTGTGTCCCTCCTTACCCCAGCCTGAGTGCAGAAACTGTTCACAAGACGCTTAAGAATGCGTTCCAGATCGTATCACCTGGAAAATCGTTCGTTCTCTACGGCGCAACTCCTGAGCTCAAAGAGGTAAGGAGTAAAGCTCTCTCAGCTCAATGCACTTACGAGCATCAACAAAATCAGGAGTGGCTCAGAGCATTGAGAGAGACGATTGCTGCCTGGTGCACAAAGCGCGCGACATTAGCTACGGGAAAGAATGATACAACGCTCTCTCTTACCGCCGCCCCCGTATGGATACCCGATGACGAGGTACCCTTCGCCCCCTATCTATCATTAACACAGCACCGCATTGGCTACCTCGTGTCCGTTCAGGTCGAGGCGTGCATGCTCTGTTCTACTTCCTTCACCTTGACAAAGCGAAGGCACCACTGTCGATCGTGTGGCAAGGTCATATGTGGTGACTGCTCGCGCAAGAAGCTACTGCTCCTGAATGTTGATAAAAGGTTGAACAGCTTGCCTTCCGATTCTGCTATCGCTCTCAGTCTAAAGGGGTTACATATGTGGCCTTTCTCCCAGCCCTGTCCGAGTGTGTGATTACTGCTACAATAGCCTTGCTGGTGCCAAAGACGAAAAAAAGGTCGGCGAGACCTCCGCCGCTACTAAAGCAACACCATCTACTGCCGCAACCACATCTCCTCGTGGGGTATGGAGTATGGTGATATCCAGTGAAGAGAGTTTCTAACGAAACACCAACTTTCAGGTGGAGTATGTGGCCCTGTTTGACTTTCACGCTGAGAGCGAGCGAGAGGTAGGTTGCTTTGCTGCTGCCCACATGGTCGCTTGTCCTCATGCTGGCATTTCTTGGTTTATAAAGCTGGAACTTAAGGCGGGAGAACGAATGTGGATCGTGGAGGAGGAACTTGACGGATGGCTAGAGGCGAAAGCCTTTGACGGAAGGTACCTTACTACTTCCACACATGTTGTCCTTCCATGCTCATAGCATCGCATGTTGCAGAATTGGCTTCGTGCCCGTGAACTACGTACGCAAAGTGGTATGAGGTGCCAACGCACAACCCCCGTGACACGCCCTCTACACATAACCAAGTTCCCAACAAGAGTTACAATACTTTTACTACAAGACGAAGAGTGCTGTAAAGAGAACTCACGACGATTGTGTCTGGTGCCGCCTTACCGTTTCCTGTTGGTCGTCCGCGATATCGTCTTTGTGCTGGTGTGGTCGTGGCTGGGCCGCAGACAGCGCTGCCCCGGTGATTGGCTGCTGCCCTGAACGCAACCAAGGAGAGCACCCACGAGTTTCGTGTAGGGAGGGAGCCTGATGAGCAAGCGGAGGGGATGCAGAGTGCGGCGTCGATGGCGGGGAGGGTGGTGCCGCTATTCCTCCCGAGGAAGTATAGTAGCAGTGCAGGCAATGATGGCAATAGGGGCAAATTGGCGGGTAGGCGAGTGTGGGGATGACCAGCGAAGGTGAGGAGGAGGAAGATGATGAAGTAGAAGAAGCTGTCACCCCAGGAAGTGTGTGACCTGGCGAACGAGCACCATATAGGTCAAGATAGGAGACAACGCCATGTGGCAAGCTTGGGGAGGCGGAAGGGCGAGCAGAAGGAGACGACGGAGGAGTCGAGCTCACGGAATAGAAAGTCGCCGCACCGGGGGGTGCAGACGACAGAGAAGAGGATAGGAAACGAGGGACGGCGGCCGATGGTTGTGACGGAAGCTCGGGACTGTGATGGGAAAAGGTTAGGTGCCTCCCAGCAGATCGTAGGCTGCAGGCATAGTAATCCGCAAGGGCTGGCGGGTCATTTGGTAAGAGCAGGCCCGTACGGGAGGGCACACAATGTCCCTCCACTGAAGAGGAGGAAGACTGCCGAAGGAAAGGCGATGGAGGCACGAGTCCAGCAACGAGCTGCGGTGCAGCCAGCACCAGTTCGGCGTACTTGCCCCGGAGGAGCTTATAAACTGCCTCCTCTTCCTCCTCAGGAATCACTTCTCTCGGTTCAGCCACGCCGGTGGGTCGCCTTGCCTCCTGACAAAAGAGAGAGTTCTCAGTGAAAGAGACTCATTCATCAGCGATGGCTTTGTACCCCATCTTGGCGTTTCGTGTGGTTGATGCGCTTGAGGTGTGTGTAATGCTGCAGGGAATGACCTCGAGGTCCCTTTCGATTGTACCCAACACTGCGCAAGTCATATGAGCTGATAGGGGAGCAATGCGTCTTCTTGCGCAGGAAACGCACTTTGGATGCGCTCGCTTGACTAGTTTGCCAAAGTAGGTGGGATTAACACTTGGTTCGAGGCCCTTCTCCTGGCACATGTCCAGGTAGTGCTGGTCATGGAGCATCCCCCGAATGCACCACCACACATAGACCAGCGCGCGTGCGAGAAGAGAAAGAGTCAGAGAACGACCACATGATGCACCGCCAGCGGAGAGAAGATGGTTCGTGAGGGCACGCATGCATGCATGCACGTGTGTGGGGTGGTGAGGAAGAGAAGGAGGAGGGATACCTGATAGACGGCATTCTTGGAGGTGGAACCGTTCTTGCCCAGCTTGTAGTTTTCTCGCAGCCTGCACACACCAGCGCTTTTCAGTTAGGAGGGGGAGGGAAGGTACCACCAAGGGGGAGGGGGTTGCTGAGGGAGAGGGGCACCAGGCGACAACAAACAACATGTGTTTCTTCCGCTGGAGGTGGTCCGCATTCATGGTGGTGTGGGGTGTGGTACAAGGGCAAGCTCAGAGGCCACAGTTCCACAATGGACCTCAACGAGGAGGCCATCAACTCTGTGTCAAGACGACCACCAGTCAGCCGGTACAGCCCCACCGGGGCCCCTGATCGGAGCTTGGAGGTGGCCGAGGCCACCGTCGCCCCGACATCGGCCTGATCGAGGTGCTCACGTTCGGCACATTCCTTACATTCCTGTCATTACAATCATTCCAAGACAATATTTCTAATTATTTTCAAAATAAACAAAAATGCGTTACATCCGCAGCCCCTCTACATTGCATCATCCCCATCTCGACTCCACACATGTCGTCGTGGACCAGCTGGTTCAGTTCGCGGCAGGCAGAGACACCCGCTCTTCATGCCTCCCAAGGTCTCACGGTGAATGACCGGCACATCAGGTGGTCCACTGTCACGAGGTAACTCAAAACACCCCGAACGTGGACGCACCCAACTCTGCCACCTCTTTCACTAAATCCTCTTCCTTCTCCACGTGTACGCGCAGCCACCCGCAAATGGCACCACATTTCAGTAACGCGTTTCGTAAGGTGCCCCTTTCTGCCGCTCCCCTTTCTTGAGGCACTCGCGCATGCACACCTCCTCACGGAAGGATAGGTCGAGGGGGAAGCGCAAGACATCGCTTTACCTAGATAATTCCCTTCCAACAGCAATGCCGAGCACAGGCAGGAGGCGGGCCTGCTGCTCTATCTATGCACTTGCCCGCGCTCATTCCTCACTCTGACTGCTCACACTCACCACACAATTCAACACCCACTGACCTTGCGCTCTAACTGGGTCGACACGCAGGATAAGGCCACCTACGCGGCCATGTCCTGTGAAGCTGATCTCGTGGCCTTGGGCGAGTGCGAGTACAGACATCCTCACGATGACAGGTTCTCCACGAATCGTCTTCTTTGTTGTCTGCTTTATCTTGATGTTTCTCTTTCGAATGCAGCAAATGCGAGCCCTATCGCTTGCGTTCACTTCTTTGCATGGAAGCGGTCATCAATCCCGTCCGCGCAGAGCAATTCACCACGTGCGTCGCGACCATCTACATAACGCTTACATCCTCCTAATGAGTCTGTTAAGGTGTTTGCGTACTGCTGGCAACCATGACGCCATCCAGGCGAAATGCATGCCTATATTAGAAGGTGCATGTTTCATGCTACTCCATGGGACAACAACATTTCGCCAGCTCACTGAAAGAAGCAGATGTGCTGAAGGATCTTGAGAAAGCTTCCGAGGACGCACCTCTGCCCCTTACTGCATCTGAAAAGGAGGTGGTAAGGGAGTGTGACCAGCCAGGCCAAAGCGAAGAGACTAGGTACGAATCGCTAGCCCTTTCTATTTTAGCCCTCAGGCCCACTCATCTTATTTGAATAACAGAATGGAGGAAGGCCTGGCCTGCTTCATCCCCCGAGTGTGTGGCAGCGCTTACAGTGCTTTTCACTCCTGCCTTGAAAATGCTGCAGGGGACCTGGATAAATGCGTGCCGGAAGGTATGACTGGCGCCTTGCTGCGTTTACTGCTTTCTCTCTCAGCAACTAAGTCCCCTCCCAAAAAACAAAAACAGGCCAGCAAGTAATGGAGTGCTGGGGTGACTTTTGTGTGCGAATGTACCGAACCCAGAACACAGAGTCTGCTCAGCCCTAGCTGCTTTGCCGACCAACAGCATACACCACAAAAAGGAAAAAAGACCTTTTTAACTGCTTATTCCGTACACACCATCACACCTGTTGAGCCACGGTGGCAGGGAGGTCATCGCAGCGATGTAACTCGTGAGTGATGATTGCACCCATAAGCTCGACCAACTGGTCGTTCGGCGTCAGTCTTCTGCGCCTCATCTCATCGTACAATTCAAGGGCCTTGCCGAAGTTGTGCACAGAATAATGTATCTGCGACGGCGTAAGAGTAAGTGTAAAGAAAGCTCCGCCGCGATTACTCTAGAGACAAGCACCTCTATCAAATGAGCGAAAGTGGAAACGCTGGTCGGCACGTCTGCAGCGAGCATGTCGTCATACAGTGCATTCGCCTTAAGGTGGCAACAACTGTAAGGATTCATTTCGCACAACAAGGTCAAGACAAGTATTACCTGACTTATTGCCGTCGTCAACTCGTCACCAACAGACCTACCCTGGGACTGGCATCGCAACACTGCTCGAAGGGAAATTGGGCATTAAATTTGGGTGCGCAACCGAAAAACTTGACGAAAAAATATTGACCTTGCTGGCGTAGTCCTCCCAGAAGGTTGTCGAACACATCCTGTCTGTAGGGTAAATCGATAGCCTTATATTCCCTGTAGGCGGCTGAGAGCAAATTGTTAGTACGCTCCCAACTTTCATGCCATGACAATCTGGTACCACCATACCCAAAGCCTTGGGAAGATTGCCCGCCCTGGCGTAGGCCTGAATCAGCAGAGAATAAGTGGAGGCGTCCTGGCTCACCCCGTCCTTGTTCATCTCTTCCAACACGTGGTCAATATCTCGAGGTTGCTCTGACTTTATGGAGCCCTCAAGAAGTTTGTTGTAGGTGCGGACAGAGGGCTGGAGCCCTGTGCGTAAATACTTGTGTTAATTGCCTTGGTCGACAGCGCACCGAATACAAAAACATCGCCGTCACTGCGCGAACTTACCGGCTTTCTTCATACTTCGTATGGCACGCCAGCTTCTGTCAATGGTATCAGCATCAAGGCAGCAAGCCTCAACCAGAGTGTTGTAGATTTCCTCCCAAGTCGCTTCAACAAGTTGGTTAGGGCTCCTTCGAGAATTATGTAAGCGCACGTACTGTTTGTGCGATCGGTTTGTAGTCGTTCGGCCCACGTGAACGCCTCATCTATCCCAAGAGACTGCACGATTGGATTAGTTATGTGAGATTGTTCGACATTTCTTTACGAAGAGGAGCGCTTATGAACTTTTGCAGCTGCAAGGATAGCGGCGCTGTAGTGTCCACTCTCTGGAGCTATGCCTCTGTTTGACATTTTACGCAGCACCCTACAGCAGGACGGCGGTTAACACACCATGAATCAGGCACGAAGTTGAGTGCAGTACTTCTGTACAAGGTCCCAGCGCTTGGACTCGCCATAAATAATGATGAGGTTCTTATAGGTAGTTTTAGTGGCGTTGAGCTTCCGTCTCTTGGTCATGTGGAAGTAGATCTGATGTGCTCGCTGAAATCTGCGGGCTCCGATCAATGACGTCGCATAAGCATCGAAGAAGGAAACATCGAGTTCCGTTCCTTCATCAACCAGCTGCACAGGATACACGTGGAACACCACGTTTTAGGCAAAGCGGGATGAAAAGCGCAGTACGAATGTACCTTGTCGTAGATAGCGTCGGCGTAGCAGATGGTGTTTGGACGATTCGCCACACTCACGGCCGCGGTGTAGGTAGCAAGAGTGGGCTCCAAACCTGCCGTCAGAAAAGTAGAATAAGGATGACGAGCTCCAAACCCGCCAGCTGTTCGGGGTAATGATGGCGTGGCGGAGGAAGAGGGGTGGCATGCCTTGCGAAGTCATCAGGTGGAGAAGGTCGAGGGCCTTGTCGAGACGCATGGCACGGGAGAAGATCTCGATAAGGGTCTCGTACGTTTTGCCGTCGCGGAGTCGCGAAGGTGCCTCCTCTTGTTGTTGTGCCCCTCCCTTGAAGAGGTGCTCTTGGACGAGGCGCGAAGCGAGCTGGGCCGCTTGAGCAAAGTCGCCCCGTTCCGCCAGGTCCCTACTCTGTTCGAACAGAGCAACAGCAGACTGCTGATCGGGGGCGCCCCGTTCGCTGGTGGTGTAGGTGCGCCGTTGAAAATGAGATCGCTCGCGAGCTACGGAAGTCCACGCGCCCAATCGTCCGGCCAGGGTTGGGCGGGGGGTGGTTCCCAGCACGCCCCCTCGAAGTTGCTCAAGACTTATGGATCGGAGCGGACCAGGCACCCGCGCGCCAACAGAAAACAAACAGAAGGCACGGGGGAAGAGCGGGACGAGGCACGAGGTGGGTTGTTGGCGTATTGCGGTTCTCATTGTGCCACAGCGGACCCTCCGCTACTCTATATCTTCCGCGACTTTCGAGATGAGATGGACGAACGAAGAAACCCTGAAGAAAACAACACGAGAAACATCGGTATGACAAGAACGCGCAGTTTGCCGCCAAAACGGAACAACGTTTCCGCCATTTCTGTGGTCCACCCTCAGAGACCCTCTTTGTTGTTGTCATCCCCCAACCCGCGCCACACGCACGCCCACTTTTGAAGAAATAGTACCGCGTTCCTGATGGATGAGAACCCCCCTACCTCCCCCGGAGGAGGCACAGTTCCTTTCGAGATCGTGGTGGCCATTGCCCCCAACCGTGGGATTGGAAGGCAAGGCCAGCTGCCTTGGCATCTTCCCAAAGAGATGGCGCGCTTTAAGGCCCTCACGCTCACCACCACGCAGCCCGAAAGGAGGAACGCTGTCATGATGGGCCGCCGCACGTACGACGCCATACCCGCCAAGTTCCGTCCCCTCCCCGGGCGTTTCAACATCGTCCTCACCCGGGACAGAACTCGTGTGTACGCCCTCCCCCTTCTTTAGGTCGTGGTAGTTGTTACCCTATTGTTTATTCGCAAAACTTCTCGTAGCACGCCTCCAGCTTCAGCGGACGACCAGTTGGTGTTTCTTGTGGGCAGCTTCGCAGAGGGTCTTTCGGTTGCCTCAACGCTCAAGAAGGTACGCTGCTAGCCGGGCTGAAAACCAGGAGGAAATCGAGGAGCCAGAGCTACAACCAGTTCGTCGCGTCTTGTTGTCGATAACAGGAGGGCAAACTAGAAAAACTCTTTGTCATCGGTGGAGCACAAGTGTACGAGGAATCACTGCACCACGTCGCCTGCCAGAAAGTGCACCTCACACAGGTAAGCGCGTTTTCCGCGTAGTGTGCGTTGCTAAGTGTGCACGGCCGGCAGATTATTGCGCCAGAGTTCGAGGCGGATACCTTCTTTCCATCACTTGATGGCCGCATCTTCGCCTTGGATGCGACTCATGAAGATAGAGGAACAGACCACGAAGAAAGCGGAGTTCGATATAGGGTACGTAACCGCAAGGAGGCTTGGTTACAACTCCTAACTTCTCATTATTCTCTGTCAGTATTTAACCTATACGAGAACGTCCACCGCTGAAGGAATGCATGAGGAATATCAGTACCTGCAGCTTGTGAGACGCGTTATTGATAGTGGCAACATCCGAGATGACAGGACGGGTGTCGGTACGTTGGCGTGGTGCTCGCCCGTGCTCCACCTGTTTTTCAATAGCTTAACATTATTACAATGATACCGCAGGCACTCTCTCTATTTTTGGTTGTCAGATGCGCTTCAGTTTGAGGGGCGGCAGCTTCCCTCTCTTGACCACTAAACGCGTATGGTGGAAGGGCGTGGTGGAGGAACTTTTGTGGTTTGTATCTGGTTGCACAAATTCCAAGGTTCTAGAGGCTAAAAGTACGGAGCAGTCCACTGTGTGCGCGACCGGTCGTCGACCGGGTGGTGACTAACTTAGCGTTCTCTTCCCCAACAGAGGTGAATATATGGAAAGAAAACGGCTCTAAAGGTTTCCTCTCGAAGTGTGGGCTTGGACACAGAGAAGAGGGTGATTTGGGTAAGTACTCCTTATCCAGTTTAGACGATGTGGTGCCGCTCCTTATACTCCACATGATGGTTTTAGGTCCAGTTTACGGTTTTCAATGGAGGCACTGGGGAGCGCAGTACAAAGACATGCACACCGATTATACCGGTTTGTCTTTAGATTCTAAATTCTCGTTATTTCATCATGCTAAGCGCATCATGACTCACCAGGACAAGGTCACGATCAGTTGGCCGAGTGCATCTCACTCATCAAGCACAATCCATCTTCACGTCGGATTGTCATGTCAGCTTGGAACCCTTCGGATCTTAAGGTGGGATTTGCTCAGTTGCAATTATTCTTAATGCTGACGGGAAGGAGTTGCAGGAAATGGTGTTACCCCCGTGTCACATGTTCTGTCAGTTCTATGTTGCCAATGGCGAACTGTCATGCCAGGTGAAAAACGGATTTGTTATGGCGAAATTCGCAGTGTTGAACTGAATGCTCGGAACAGATGTACCAGCGGTCCGCGGATATGGGTCTGGGTGTGCCCTTCAACATCGCTTCCTACTCCCTGCTGACGTGTATGATTGCACATGGTAAGTCTCTTTGTTTGTCAATTCCAATTAAGCTATTGGTATGACAATCTTTTTAGTGTGTGGTCTGACGCCGGGAGAGTTCATCCATACACTGGGCGACACTCATGTTTACAAGAACCACATTGAAGGTAATTTGTCAACTCACTTTATTTAAATTTAAAGCTAGCGTATGACTGTCATTTCCTTGTAGGACTTGACACGCAGCTGCAACGCCAGCCTCATCCATTCCCTAAATTGAAGATTGTTGATAGAGGGCAAGACATCGATAGTATGTAGCGGTCGTCCGTTATCCTTCACATACATACTAACTCTACCTGGCAGGTTTCAAGTTTGAAGACTTTCAACTGGAAGAGTATCAGCACCATCCAACCATCCTTTTGCCTTTTGCCGTGTAAAAACCTTGGAATTGAACATTATTACAAAGTCTACTACTCACCGCATATTGGCGGCGTCGCTTCAGCAATAGATCCATGGTCCCGTGCGGCGGAGCGGAGAGAGAACATGGGTCCAAAATGTGATAAACGCGAAAAACGCAATGAACGCGTATGCCAAACGCAAACATCGCGTTAGAGGATGGGTCATAAACTAGTAAACACGTTGAATGCGTACGAGTAAAACGTGTTAAACGCGTGGAACGTGTTTTGAGGATGTGATCTTGCCAACAACGCATCGTACCTCCCTAACAACCTGTTTTTTCGAAAGCATCTGACCTGTTTTTATGAAAGCGCAGGCAATGTTAACATTGAGACAGTGAGTGTCTCTACAGAAGGAAAGGCAGAACAAGATTTCCAACAAGTATCAACGAGTTTTCTTAGTTCTCGTTTTTCCGCGTGGAACGTGTGGAGAACTTTCGATCAACGCGTTCAACGGTTTATTGCATGAGCGTCTTGATCGCGATTATCTCGTGTTAACGCAATATTTTTGCGAGTAACACGTTTTTTACGCGATAAACGCGATAATTTTGCGATAAACGCAACAAACGCGATACACTATCAAACTTGTGGGCACGTGCACCTGGTGATGCAAGAACGTATAACGCGTTGATCGCAAAAAGAACACATGCTCTCTCAAAGCGCGTTCATCGCGTTTAACGTGTTTATGACCCATTCTGTAATGGCCATTTTATAATTTCAATGTCTTTATGTACACTTGGGCCTTTTAAGCATGGATAAATACAAGCTCATCATCACAGAATCTACACTGGATGTAGCATTTGCCCACAATCGTGCACAGTTAGAACCCACCTTAGTGACCTTCTGACAATTAAAACCTAATCTTAAAAAAATGTTCGAGAAAACAATCAAATCAATGCTTTTCTTCTTCACCACGCGAGGTTTACGTATCCATACTTTCTGTTCCTGCACACAACCTTGTTGCTGTGACACAGGTGAAATACAATGATCACGTTCCACTCAGGGCGTTTTCATCGCGATCATTCCATGAAGCCTAGGCCAAAGAAGAGGGTGGGCGTGGAACGCACGGAAGCGAGAGCTGGGGCAACTTGGCGCAGCTTATTCCTCTTCATGTGCTCTTCACGCTGGTGTGCCTGTTCTGCTGAGTTGTTCCTGCAAGTCAAGATGCGTTAATTGCGATAATCGCAATCATCGCGTTTTCAAATTGCGTTTATTGCGTTTAACGAGATGATTGTGTTTGGCATACGCGATCATTGCGTTTTTGAGGATGGGTCATAAACGAGTAAAACGCCGAGAACTCGTAGAACTCGTGAAACACGTTTCACGAGTTCTTCACACGTTTCACGCGAAAAAAACGACAAAATTTTCCCTAAGAAAGCTCGTTGACGCTTGATGGAAATCTGGCCTGCCTGATGCCCTGTTGACCTTTCCTTTGGTAGAGATACTCAACATGGTCTGCGCTTTCGAAAAAACAGGTTGTGAGGGTGGTACGATGCGTTGTTGGCGAGATCACATCCTCAAAATGCGTTTCACGAGTTTTTCACGAGTTCAACACGTTTTTCTCGTTTCCGCAGCGTTTTACTCGTGCAACGTGTTTTACGCGTTTAACGAGTTTAATGCGTTTTACTCGTTTGTGACCCATCCTCTTTGGCGTTTATCGCGTTTATTGTCTTTTGGACCCATGTTCTGCTCATTCATACATGAATTGTTTTATTTACTGGTGGTGTGCAAATAATGCATTTTGAACAGAAGTGTGCAAATCAATAAATAAATAAATATTAGGCCATTAGTTAACAAAGGTATGCTGTAGAAGAACAAACACCACAGCACTAACCATGCCACAAAATGGCACTGTGCAGATCCAAGCCTGACAAGGGGGGACGTCAGCTGACAGAAATAGAAGGCAAAAAGCACACAGAGAAGTACCAGCCACATGTGGAGGAGAAGTCGCCAGTTTAACCCCTTGAGTCCATCACACAGGCCGACGCCGTAAATTGCCCCCACTATACAGTATGTCGAGTTCATGTGTAGCAAAAGTAATTTGCTCCCTGTTATGGGTGACACCGTCGTAAATAGAGATCGTAAACAGAGTTAACGGTGATGTATACCAATGACAGCAGCGACCGAGGAGCCGAAATCAACGTTGAATCCTCGAGAAGGAGTGATCTGACCAAATACTGAGTATTTTACAAAAAAACACACGCTACGGGTAGAAGTACCAGGGTACAATTAAAGCCTATATTGTCCATTATCCTGTAGCCCCACATAGATAGGCCAAAAAAAATGGCGACTGCCCCAACACCTAATATCCACCTAGGTGGGAAGAATGTGTTAAGAAAAGCTACGCCAATAGAGCTACTTGGAGACGAACCAAGGAAGGGAGGGCTCTTGGTGAATAAGTCCAATTCCACCACCATCTAAATCATTAAAAATCGCTAAAATGACCACAAAAGGGGCTGACGCGCTTGAGATATCAATAGAACCGTGGGCAAATCCTGAACAAAGAGCAAATCAAATACAAACAGTTAATTATAATAGTCAGATGACCAAACAGGACTGCCACAACAAACCTGATACAGAAGCGGAAAGTATCTGTAAAAACGAAAAGAGATCTTCCGTGCGCGCATCAAAGATTTCGCTGTGGAGATAGAGTTCCTCGTTCCCATTTCTTCGTTCTCTTTGCGTCCACTGATAAATTGTTTCCTAGAAAGGAGGAGTAAATTGTTATGAGGCTACTCTTCAATGGAGTGAATTAGGAGAATGGTACCCCACTCTCGTTACCAAATTGCAGTTCCGTGTCTGCATTTTGGGGGACACTATCCAAATCCATAGACGATTGCTGATCCATAAACATCGGTTTCTTGAAAAACTCAGGTCGGTCGGCCAGTTCGTCGCTGCTACTGCTGCTGTCGTCGGCGGATGTGGTGTCATCTATACTATTCCTCTCCTCTGTACGAGGAACAGTTTAGCTAATTAAATCATGAAGCGAGAGGAAGGCCATGCAAACGCATTGAAGACGCAGAACGCAGATTCGGCCTAGTGGACATCTTATGCTCAAAAAACTTAGAAACCACATAATCCCTTCCGTTTTAAGAAAGAGACCGAAGTGAGCTGAATGCATGTCGTGTGCGATAAAAAGCAGAAGCTGGGCACCTGAAGAATGGGAGGCGCATGCAACACACAATTAATGCACGAGAGAATCCTTCGTCTGATGCCTGAATCTCTTCGTACATACTTTGGTCTGCCCTTTGGGGCCCTATTATTATTATTCAAACAGAGAGATTGGTCAACATCAAACTCGGCAGGCGCATGGAGAGTACAGTACTTCCTGTTGCACGAAGGCGCCGTTCACCATGCTCGTCATATTTATCGTCGATCCACTGCCATAAAAGCGGTACTCCCAATAGCCACACAACAAAAAGAGTGCCAAGCCCAATTACTCCGCATACGGTGAGGATAGTAAGTGAAGAGTACGCCCTATCCCAACCTATTACAATCAGACGTCCTCGAATAAGAGCACAGTGATCGTGAGTTGCGAGGGATGCAAATACCGAGGCCTGGAGAGGCTCTATATACGAAGAAGTAACACAAGAAGGCGATCGTGAGACCATAGAAGAATGGAAGCGCGCGGAATCCATGCTTGAGTGAGTTCTCCCTTCTCAGAATGCATATACGTATTATCGTAAACAGGATAAGTGACACCGTTGCAGCTGCATAGCCGTGAACAAGTCGTGAATACTCAGTTGAGGCAACGGAAGAGTGAGCATATTAGTACCAAGAAGAGGAGACGTCACTGTGGAGAGCATTACCCGGCCAACTCGTTGCCATTGCACCCCTTCCATTCCCTTTCCCATGACAGTGAAGCCAACAATTCCACCGACTTAAAGAATTACCACGTTAGCGTTGAGTTAAAAACGACTATTCTGCTGGCTATCTCAAGTGGGGAGACATGCCGATAGCATGAGCCGTAGAAATTGGAAGCGCAAGAGAAGTATTGATGATAAGGTAGACCAAGGTGCCAGCCAGCGTGGAACACATCCCCAGCATTAACTCTATTGGCTGTCCGTCAAAGATGCCACTCTTCATACCACTTTTGTCGTACAAATCTGGATTTCGAAAGTCTTACGTTAACTGGCCAACTGCTGTTGTAAATGAAGCAGCAGCAGCGTGTACCCACGACGTCCCGCCCAGTGATGATAGCCCCAGCGCATTCCACAACGAAGGCAAGCATGATAGCCTGGCCCAAAGTAAGGGCTCTCGAGCCGACGGATGGCCCGAACTGATGAGGTTGCGAGTCGGCCAAGGTACAAAAAGAGAGAGAAAAAAAAAACGAAATCATGATGAGGTGGGAGGTACCGCGGTAGCAATATCATTTGCGCCCAACCCCCAAGCCTGCCGCATCCCCCGCCACCGCCACCGCCAAAAAGGGCATGATGAGCGAGCCCTTTTTCTTTCCGTGAGGGTGCATACCACAAGGAAGGCCAGAAAGGCGCCGATTACGACCACCCACCACAGCATGGCTGCTTGTCCACGACCAGTGTGGGGGTGAGGAGACCTGCTTGGTCTGTGAGCAACCCCACCCACCCCACTAACGAAAGCGCAGCAGCAGTTGTGGCCACAAGGCTAGAGGGAGGGGGAGGGTACAACTTCTGTGCTGCTCTTCGTCCTCCCGGAAAGAAGAGGAAATCCTGCAGGAAATCATTCGGGAAATGAGCAACACGCATCCCCACCTTCCTGCAGGCTGGCTGAAGGTTCCTTCTCCTCCTGCAGCTGCTGATCTAAATAAATCTTCATGCCACATCCCCTCCCACACCTGCTTCAGGTTCTGGAGAGACTCGCATCACGCCGCCTCCTCTTCCCTCTCCTCTTCCTCCTACTACCGGCCTCCGCTCTGGGGGCAGGTAGTAGCGACGATGACGAGGGGCTGCTATCATGCCGTCCTCATGGAGGCTCTACCGGGTGGTACAGTTCCACTTGTCCCCATCATCATCATCATCACCACCCCAATGGTTTTGGAGAAAAGGCCCATGGTAGTGTCACGTAGCGCTGTTGTTGACTTGTGTGGGAGGCAGGACGGCAGTGGAATGCGGGGGCTACGTGTACGTACGGGAGGAAGGAGTTGTGGACTCGCCGCTTCTCTACGCTGCCTACTGCGCCATCGTCCTCTTCCTGGTCTGTACGGCCGGTACTGAGTCTGTGCACCCCTCTCCCCCGGCGATGCCCTGACGAGGGGTTCATCCATAACAATGGGGATGCCAAAGGGGCCATGTCCGGCCTGACGATTGGGCTCATGGGGCTCGACCTGACCCAACTGCGCATTCTTGAAGCCTCTGGCACGGAGTCGGTGAGTTGAGGCACAACCTACTCTGCTACTTACTTCAAAGCGTTGATGCTAGCTTTAATTGCCAACCTGGAACAGGAGAAAATGTATGCGGCTAAGATCATTCCAGTGGTGAGCCGTCATCATCTATGTCTCGTCACCCTTCTTCTTGGTACTTTCCCTCCTCGCTAGCATCAAGCGTTGCTCTCATCTTGACAACTCCAACAGCGAATGCGGCAGCTATGGAAGCACTTCCCATTTTTCTCGATCGGCTCACATCTCCTTTCCTCGCTATTGTCATATCTGTCACTCTGGTCCTTCTTTTTGGCGAGTATTGCTTCCCCAGCCCTTTCTGCTCAGGGGTTGAAACTACTGACAGAGAGTACCCCTAACTGGTTATTAGGATTATTCCGCAAGCTCTGTGCTCTCGTTACAGCTTGGCTATCGGGGCCCATCTCTCAGGGTTACTCACTGCCTCGCCCTGTCGGTTTTTGTCTGTCCGCTGAAAAGGCGTATCCCATAGATTGGTCAAGTTTTTGATGGCTGCCTTCTTCATCATCGGTTTCCCAATCAGCAAATTGCTCGATTGGTTGTTAGGAGATGAGCACGCTACCTACCTGCGCCGTGCACGTACTTCTCCACAAACTGCAACAAGCAGCTAGCTTGGGATGTAGCAATTCATTTAGCTTAACTCGCAGAATTGAAGGAACTTGTGCGAATGCATGGGGAGCAGCACGCCCTTGATGAAGAAGAATCCACTATTATATTGGGTGCCCTCGAAATGATAGAAAAAAGGGCTCAACACGCAATGACGCCAATCGAAAGTACCTTCATGCTTGAAGAAACAACTTCACTCGATCGAGAGACCATCAACAAGGTAAGATAACCGGGGTGGAAGTCATTATCCTGACAGCTTTACGCTCGTGGTCACATTCATTTCATTTAGGTAATCGAAACCGGCCATTCGCGCATTCCAGTTTTCCGTAGGGATCCTCAGAATATTGTTGGTCTTCTACTCACGCGAAGGCTTGTGGGTATACCTGCTTGTTCCTCACGTTGTTCTGGGCAGATCAGGAAGGATTCATATACATGTATCTGTGACTAGGAGTCGATGGGGACGCCGGGAAGCAGGTGCGCGATGTGCCCTTGGTGGACATGCCTTTAGTTCATGCCTACACTCCGTTATATGATATCCTTAATCAGTTCAAAACTGGCAAGAGTACTTTCCCCTCCTCGCTGCTTGAATTCTTTCTCCTTACAGCGGGCCGCTTTCCATAGGCCATCTTGCTATGGTGGCTAGTGAGGATGGTTCCCGCCTCATCGGCATAATAACCCTAGAGGATGTGTTTGAAGAGCTAATCCAGGTTTCTTCTTCTGGATTTGGTAAGCTGGTAGCTAGCTAACCTGAGCTCACATGAAAAACATGCTTGGGCAGGGAGAGATAGAGGATGAAACGGATAACGTAAAAAAGCTTGCTAACATATTGCGCTCATTGGATACTCCCCGACATCAAGGTCTTCGGCGCAGCTTGGAGATAGAACATCGTGCCTCTCTTGATCTTCGTGATAGGTACCCCGCTCTGATATTTCTTCTTGCCCTTCCATTGCTCAAACTTGCGATAAGCAGGCGCCGCAGTCCATCGGTGCATGAGTTTAACAAGGACAGGGAAGATAATAGGCTCGAAAGACGAGAAAGCGAGGCAGACGAGGGCGGCTGCGTACTCGCGCACGATCACCGAAACGTCGTTTGTCGTGCAAGCAAGGAAGAAACTGGTGCGATGGGGAGGGAACAGGTTACGACCTTGTAGCGCTGCGCTTGTAATTAAACCCATTACAAAGTATCACGTATATGCTTTAATTGACTTCAATCCCTTGAATGGATGATGATGATGGTCTTTTGCTGTGCTTGAAATGAAATGTGATTTTGAAAATGCTGGTCCATGTCGCTGAATGGCATGTATGTATCACCACCTGCCTTGATGAGTTGCTTGGTCCTGTGTCAGACTGTGGTGGTGTTGCAGGGGTTGTGAAGCCACGGGTCGTCGTGTCGCCTAATGGGCCTTGCATAAGACGTGTGCGCGTCCAGTAAAGTTAGCTTTGGTGGTTTCGGTGTACAATGCGTTTATTCGCAAAGCCCTCGGTTTTAAACGCACTCTTCACATCGTTTGACACTATTGATATGCGGAAAACTCTTCTGTTTGTTCGGTACCATGCTTTCGTTGGGATAGCCACGTGAAGCTTTGGTCTACGATGTGCGAGATAAAGGTGATGAGACGGAGCAAAACTTCGGTAGCCTTAATTTGCACTGCCCACGTCAGCCGCTTCCACTGTATCCATACCCAATGTCGCCACGCGGGATCTGACAGCAATAAAAAAATATTTAAAATTTTAATGCGGGCGGCCGCCAGCAAACAAACGAACCTTGCGCTAGAGAATGGTCTAAAATGGCCCGCACGCAAAACTTGGCCGTGATTGAATATCTACCAGATTAAAGGAAGGAATTGATGAGCCTGTTGTGCACGAAAGGGCGAGTGATTTCGTGCGTACGTGTTCACTGGATGGCCGAGATCCCTGTTCAAAGCCCGCAAGAGGTCGCTGCACCACACAGTTGTAATGAACTGAACGCAAATACAGCGAACGTCAAGGGAAAGCGTACTTGGTTTTCAGCAAGAGCAGCAGTTCTGAGTTTGAGGTGAGATGGAGGCTGTGAGATTGTTTAAAAACTGATTGCTTTGGGTGGATCCATGCGTACGAGAGGGAACAGTGGCAAGGATGTCATTTATCTCTTTGAAGCGTGAGGCGGCGTTGAGCATAAGGTATCTTTTCTCTTCCTGCGTGATGGGTCGATCCAATTCTTGCACGCTGGCCAAGCACGAAGATGGTGAGGAAAAATTGGAAATAGTCAATTCGAGGAATGTCTGCGGGGTATCAGACAGATACCTTTCCCAGGCGCGAGCGGTGAGCATGCAGGCAAACAATTGATAGGAGGCATCGGGGCCGCAGAGGATGCGAGAATATTTCTTGATTTTGTCCTCATCGGCATGAATAATGGCTGCCCATAAATGGCAATAATTGATCCTTTACACGACGACCACGATACAGTGAGTACTGAACGGAACGGATCGGAATGAATGACAATGTGATTGACCTGAAATCATCGTCAAGCTCCCGGTACAGACCATGATCGAGTAACACGAGCTCAGGATCGTCGGAATTGGAATCGTGCGGCCGTAAACGACGTATCAGGACGTTCCCTGAACCATAAGTGCGAATTAGAAACAACAGTGTGATCGCCATGAAGACCTCCGCACCAGGATGAGGGTCACAATGCACAAAACCATCGAGAAATATCTGTTTGGAAAAAACGGCAGTGAGCAGCTCTGCCACCTTTCCTGTAGACAGGCCTAGTTTCTTAATGCCCTCCCTAATCGCTTAGCAGCGTTAGATAGATGTATTGGTCTCACGCGAAGTGTATCTACCTATCATCAAGCTTGACACCATAGATGTAATCCATTGTGAGAATGCGGCTGGTGGTTTTGTCCTGTGAAGAAGTGTTGAACAACACAGACGAGGGCATAAAACTAACTTAGATCTTACTTACCCAGTGCATTCGAGGGATTGTGACATTTGAAAAATCACGAAAAGCTGTAGCTGTTCTCTCTGCATTCTTGGCTTCGTGCACAAAGTCTGATCCAGCGAAAAGATGTTGTGACCTCAGTACAGCAGGACCTGCGGGGGAGGCACCAATGAGGAGGCGTACCGAGCTCCTTAGGAAGATTCAATCGGAATTCGCCAACAAGCCACTGAAAATCAAAATCTGGAAATATCTAACAAGACGATCAGGGATACAGGGGATCGGGCAAAGGGAGGTACTGCGTACGCGAGCCATAACATCCACTAAAAATGCGATAGTAGCAACATCACCTTCGCAGCGTTCCCGTAATTGCGGAAATTGGACCTTGACTGCAACCTGCAATTCTTCCGGTCAGAACCAGCTTCGTTGGCTGCAGAGGCCTGAACGAAATACCTCTCGACCATCGTGCAGCCGAGCACGGTGGACCTGGGCAAGGGAAGCTGCTGCAACTGGTTCCCGCTCGAACTCGGCAAACCTGGATGATATGAATCAGACAAGACATAAGGAGACAAGCAAGAACGGCCGGATAAAATTGATCATACTGGATGCACGTACATCTGATCAGGGTGAGTGTTGAATTCCTCTCGAAATACTCGTACCGTGTCCTCCCATGGACATGTTGGGGCCTAAGCCAAAAGGGAGGATCATGCTTGCTCTAATTGCCTCTGTGACAAAGGCACGTACTTTGTCATGAAGGGGTGTCATAGCGAGGACATACTCCGCGGGGATGAGATAGTCTAGGGAGGATAGGTGTTGCCCCGCCTTGACATAGATGCCCTTGTTCTTTTGAAACAGTCGCAGCAGACGCTCCGCGGATCTGATCAGGACCACGCAGTGATGGACTACGATTAGTAAAGAGGCCCAGGTCAAGGGGAGAGAAACGGAACCGTTCGTGAACCAGATGCACCATACGTCGCCGCTCATCGCCCTCCAACCCACGCAATGACACCTTGTAGTCAAGGGCAATTACTGTCGCCTGTTCCTCGCCCCCTCCACGTGAGTGAGCCCCCGTGGTGGATGGATAGTGGTGACGACGATCACACCGCTCCTCAGGGAAGAGAGAGAGAGAGAGAGGGAAGGGGCACCGTACGGTGAAAGCACTGCGGGTGAAGCGCACGAGGCGGTCGAGGGAGGCGGGCAGGGCCACGAGGTGGGAGCGCGGGGCAGAGGAGGAGGAGGACAGGGGGCGGTGGAGGTGATGCACGGGCTCGGTGGGCCATCCACGCCACCAGAGGAGGGAGGTGCCCAGCCCGAGACCCAGGCCCAAACCCAGCCCCAGGCCCCAACCCGAGACGAACCCTCTCCCCCGCGGGAGGGCCTCCTCACTCCTATGGGCGGCGGTGCTCCACTGCCGCCGTGAGGGGCGTGGTGGTGGTGGTGGTGGCCGCAGCCTCAGCCTCGGGGTGGTCCATGTCTGCAGCAGGGCCCTCTGGTGGTGAAGGCCGACACGGGCCATGCCCCACGAGGATGAGGAGCCCAGCCTCCCGCCGCGAGCCCCCCGCATCATCATCATGCTGCTGGCCCGCATCATCGGATAAAAGGAGAGAGAGAGAGTGGTAAAGATTTCAGATATTGGGGACTTGTTCGGATACAGAGCAGAGCAGAAAGCAGAGAAAGGAAGGAAGGAAGGAAGGGGAGAGGAAGAAAAAGAGGTCCTCCTCTTTTGCAAGCGCGGAGCCCTCCCTTACTGACGTGCTGGCCCTGCACCCACCAACTGTTGGAATAGGCAAGAATTGCTCTCATTCTTGTAAACACTCTCTCTTTCCTCCTTCTCCTGCCTACGCACACACACTGTCCGCTACTGCACTCTGTCCAACACCAACGTCATGGGTGGGTGGGTGGGATGGACAGAGAGGACAAGGCCAAGCAAGCAAAGCACCAGGAGTTGATGGGAAAGCAGCCTCCTCGTTTCATCAGGAACACTGGGACGATCAACTATGTACACCTCACCTTCACACCCGGCCGTCGCGCCCTGCTCCTCTTCACGAGGGGCATGGGCAAGGACAGAAGCAGACATCCGTGGACTTGCCACTCGAGCAACCGCACTGACAGTAGCATCCCGAAGCCGGCGGGTGCGCGGTCTCTGTCGGCAAGGGCGATCCCGACAGGGGCGTCGGCGAAGCGGCCGAAATTGGAGAGGGGGCCACGGGTAGCGTGTTGGTGGGCGATGAGTTGGGAGCTGCGGGCGTCACCGAAGGGGCCACGGGGAGGGACGAAGCAGCAGCCGAGGTGGCGGGCGCACTGTCCGTGTTGGGTGCAGACGAGCAAGTGGAGCCTAGGCACGGGAGGACGGCCAAGGAGGCGATGCCGCAGTTGTTCTCTCGGTTGCGCGCCATGTACGCGTATCCGCTGTCGCCCCACGCTGCAACGTGAAGAAGAAGAAGAAGAAGAAGAAGAAGAAGAAGAAGAAAGAGATGAAAGGGGTAGTAGGGTGTGCAGTGAGTGTTATTGTTAGGACCTGTGTATGCTCTTTTTGTGCTCGGGTGGGATGCGTACAGGTGCCCCACTGGTTCTTCACGAGCCAGTAATCGCCATGAGTAGCATCAGTGCCCCAGCCCACCACGAGCACGGCATGATCAAGATAGGATGTCGAACAGGTAGGCTCATAATAGTAGCCGCCACTGCATGCACAGCCATCAGATAAACGGGAATCCATTCAGAAAGCTTCCACCAAGTGGGGGTACCTGTAAAAGATGAAGGAGCGCTTCGACGCATCAATCGCAACCGAAACCGGGCCGATGGCGGCCTTGCTGAGCAAATCGCTCTCACTGCCTGCCTGCACAGTCATCAAGTTGCTGCACGGTGAAGCGAAAAGATCAGTCACTCTGTCCATGGATGGGAAGGGGAAAGACGCGACGTACCCGATCCCCTGAATGCCCGAGGAAGCGGCCACTCGGCAGGTCGATTGGCGGGCTGTAAAAGGGTACTGTGCCTCCGGCACAAGGCGGGCATTTTGAGACAACATCCAGCGGAAGGTGATCTCCACGTTGCCTCCGCTGCATCCTAAATTTCCAGTGCCCACAGCACAGTCAACTGTTGGAGAAGGGTTAAGTGGGTGTCAGTCTTCTGTTGATCAACTCTCCCTCCTGGCCCGGCGGGCGGAACACAAATAATCATTTGTGCTCCAGACCAAAGCCCTACATTCATGAAGGAGGGCCACTCACCGAGCTGCTGGTCAGAAAGGGAAATGAGGGATGAGCCCGTGATCTTGCGGGCGCCCTCGATAGCGCCAGTAGCAGAGAAGGCCCAGCAGGCTGCGCACGAGCCTTGGTTCTTGACAGCTGTCACAGCGCCTGTACAGTCACACATCACAATCGTCTAAGTCCACTGCGCACTCCTAGCAGTACGGCACATTAACTGGGCTACGAACCTACAGAGCGCCAGTCCCAGGACGAGGGGATGGCCGATCGTGGCTGAGCAGCAGCATTCGTAGCCTCCTCCATCCCACGAGTCAGTCGCTGATGAAGCTCGCGCCGTTGATCGGGAGAGATGGTGTAGCCCTTGTATCGAGCGGCGAACTCCTCCGGGGTAAGGTCCCCGTGCTTACCGATGCTACGCGTAAGTCGTGCGATTCGAACATTCAAGCACGGAGAGTGACGTACCTCGTTCATTGCCACCGTGAAGGTCTTGGTGCCATCCGCATTGAAAGCCTCGATGAAGGCCATATTCTCCCTGCACACAGTACCACCACGACGACACGCCATCCCGGTGGTGAAGTTAGACGTCGTACTACTACTACCACCCGAGGAGGAGAAGGCGAGCGAACCGCCAGGCATTGTAACGAGGGAAGAATTCGTCGGAGGAGTAGCTGCGGCCATGTTGGCGCATCCAGGAGGTGAAACGGCCTTGGAGCTCCCGTTCGGAAAGGTTGCTGGCCGAGGAGAGTGCCACGAACACGACCAGAACTACCCAGGAGAGGGAGAAGAAGGTCCTCTTGCTGTTCATTTGTTGTTGGTGCAGTCAACCGAAGCTGAAACGAAACTGAGCAAGGGCAAGCGAAGAACAGCAGAAGTTTTCGCTTAGGATCGAGAGTGGGCGCGATCGAGTGGTGGTTGTTGTTGTGGGTTGTGGTTGGCGTGGATGCGGTTATGAAGCTTGCGAATGCCGTACGTCTAGAGGCAAGCCGGAGGTGGGGAGTTGAGCCGGCCATCACCAGCCGTCTCTATCATGGCCACAAACCGCTACACTCCCCAACTCCACCCCCATAGGGCTGCAGCCTCTCAGGGGAAGCCAATGGCCCGTCCGGCCCCAGCTGCGCAGTTTACGGATGTGTACTGTAACTCCGTAATCCCGGATCTACCCTCGGAATTTCTCTAAATGATCTGCATTGTTTGATGAGAGGGGCACGCGCGCAAGACTTAACAGACGGTGTCTCTTTCGGCGCTAAAGCGAATCCAGACGCTAAAGCGAGAGATCGTAGATAGTAGTGACGCAATATAAAAGCGGTGTAAACCTGGAAAAAGAAAAGCCTGGAGACCAATGGTGAGAACGCCCTGTCTCCATCCAGAAAGGAAACGGCCATTTGGAATAGAAATACGCACAGCAGTCCTCACTGTCACAGCCCGATCGCGGAGCGTGGAATGGGCTTTGAATTACTAAGCTCGTCGAGCAAATACTGTTCTTCATCCGCATCCATCTCCGCTCTTCTGCGATAGTATCGCTACATCAAGATAGACCGCAAGGTTGTGTCAGCTGCCGCCCTCAGCATGCATGGGGAAAGGTATACACCTCAGCAACATGGTACAAGGGAAGAACAAGAGCGATCAGAATCAATCCTAAATACAATACTGCGCCAGTAACCAGGAACCACTCTGTCTTCAACATGTACTGTTCTCACGCCACCAAATTCCCAGAGTTAGAGACAAGTCAAGTGTCAGAAACAAATCAAATGGTCATACCATGATCTCATCCTCGACCTCGGTCCAGTTCAGCACAACAACGTTGTTGGTCCCCAAAGTTATATTGTGATATGCAGCAGCTGCAACAATGGCGCCTAGAATTGAATTAATAAGGGCTAGATATGCGATGAGAAACATGTACTGCAAGCGAAGGGCACGACAGGAGCGGGAGCACGAGATCCTTGATGCAGTTCGAACATTTGCCATTCCACTGGTTCTTCTGCCCAAGCATAGGCCCAGGTGTTAACGGGATCTGCGTAAGATGTAGACGATGGACAAAACCCGAGGGAATTGAGTAACGCCAGGAACAAATAAGAAGGGACATACTTTGGTGTCTCTCCCATTCCCGAAGGTTTGGTACAATTGGCGCCACAAGCATGTGGAAACTATCTGATATCATAAACAGAGTTAGGCACATTTACGCCAGGCGATACTCGGTGGGTACATACCTTGGGCGAGTAAGGATTGAGGAAGATAAGGTAGTAAGGGTACCGTGGTGTTGTCCCTCACAAACGCGGTACGGAAAACATGCCTGCAAGTCCACACATAGCGCCGAGTAGAAGAATGCGTACATCAAGTGGAAGCGAGAGGAGGTGCACGTACTCTCGATGCACCTGGCCGTCAAAGAATTCAAAATGCTGGTATTGCGGGAAGTGATCAGCCTCCTTGACCGATATGTGCGCCACCACATTCGACTCTGCTGCGCAAAACTTGAGAGTTGAGTTATTGTACACATGTGTGTGGGGTTCCTTGGTCAGTTCTCTTTCCTCATCAGCAGATAGCGCGAGGCGAGTGCAAATGCAAGGCACCTCCTCCGCAGCGAGGAACAGGAGCATCAAGCCACTTATGGTGAGGCCGTAGTAGGTCACATTGAGAGCCACCTTGAGACGCCGGCGAGTCACCACCTGCAGCAGGCGGGGCAGCCGCCGTCCACGTCGGCCTCGTTGTGACGATGGCCTGGCTCCCCCTCCATTGATGCCATAGCCGCGGCCACCACTCCACCGGTGGAGAGGGGGAGACATTCGGCCTGGTGACACGTCGTCTACGTCGGCCTCGTCGTCGTCGTTGTTGTCGTAGTCGCCGTCCTGGTCGGCCATCGGTGGCCGACCCCTCCCGGCACCGCAGCAGTCGCGGCAGATGGAGGAGGCAGGAGGCGGAACAGTGCCGCGGGCGACGACGAGGAGGAAGAGGTCGAGGGACAGGAAGGCGAGCACGAGGGCGAGAGGGATGAGGGCGTAGGTCGGCCACGCCAAAGTGCTGCTGTTGTAGGAGCTGCACCCCAGCTCCGATGCCACCACCAGCAGTACGAACGCCCACCCGCATCGCACCCCCTGCACCGCCACCTCCCCCTGTCCTCCCGCCGCCCACCGCCACCTCTTGTACCACCACCACCCCCTGCTCTTCCCCTCTCCTCTTCCTCCCCCTGGTCGTGGGGGTGGTGGTGATGGTGGTGGGTGCTCGTCGCACCTCGTGGTGTCCATGTGCTCTCTCTATTCTCCACGCCTGGGCGGAAGCACCCAAAAGAGAGTTGACTCACCACCACCACGCACCCCACACTTACCCTCCTCCACTACCTCTACTATCACCACCACCCTCATCCCTGCCCATCCCACTCCCTTCCACTCCATTCCACCACACGCGAACATGGCGCACCGACAACAGCAGCAGCAGGAGGGGCCGAACGAAAGCACCACTCCCTCCACGTACGTGGAGGGGTTCCACGACCCACAGACCTTCCTTCCGCCCCGCCTCTTCCGTCCTCTAGGCCACACTGGCCTCGACGTATGCCCCCACCACCATCCCCCTCCTCCTTCGGCAAGGTCACCGCAACGGCGAGTGACGCACACACACCACACCGTGTAAAGGGTAGAAGAGAGTGTTGCATGGCGCCATGATGATGATGGTGCTGGGTGGGGCACAGGTGTCGGTGATGGCGGTGGGAGGGACAAGCTTCGGCAGCCTCTACGGGGCCGTGGACGAAGCGGAGGCCGAGACCGTGCTGCGTGAGCTCCTGGGCCGTGGCGTCAACTATATCGACACAGCACCTTGGTACGGCCAAGGCAAGTCCGAGGCGTACGCTGCCCTACCCATCCCCACAACGCAAGTGACACTCATCTGGGCGAGGGGCCGAGCTCACTCACTGCTGTGACAGTCTGCTGGGCAAGTTATTGCGCTCCGTTCCGCGACAGGCCTACTACCTCGCCACTAAGGTGCAATATCTCGCCTTAGAGGGTGGCCGTATACGGCCCGTGCCTGTGTCTGCGGTTTCCCACCCGCTTGCGTGCAGGTTGGCCGGTATGAGCTGGATGTTGCGCGTCAATTCGACTTTTCGAGCGAGAAGACCCTGCAGTCGGTGGAGGAGAGCCTTCGTCTCCTCCAAGTTGATTATGTAGACATAATCCAAGGTATCTCTGCCCACCGTGTGTCACGTGGACGCGCAGATCATGTCCCAAGTGCTTGATCAAGGTTACTTTGACCAATTAGCCCACCCGCAGTGCATGATCTGGAGTTTGCACCTTCGTTGGATGTCATTATCGAGCAAACTCTGCCAGCGCTTCATCAGCTAAAGCAAAGTGGCAAGGCGCGGTTCATAGGCATCACGGGCTATCCAGTGGACAAGATGCGGTATGCATAACCTTATTGACCATTGCTGACGCTGTACACAGCCACTTAAAATAAGACCGGCAGTGAAGTTATTGAGAGAAACGCCACCGCTAATCCACACATCAAAATCGACACAATACTCTCCTACTCTCGTTGCACCCTTCACGATCTCACGCTCCTCGATCATATTTCCTTCTTTCGCCACCTGGGAATAGGTACTTACAGCTCCCCTTTATTGAACCCTCAAGCCCTAACAATATCTTGGACTCGTGACACCAAGGTGTGATAAACGCAGCACCCGTATCGATGGGGCTGCTCACTCTGGCGGGTCCGCCTGCGTGGCATCCTGCCCCCGATAACCTGAAAAGCGTGTGCAAGGCTGCGGCGCAGTACTGCGAAAGCAGGGGCGTTAGTATCAGCAAGCTAGCACTACATTTTGCTCTCACTCAGCCCGAGGTGCCCTCTCTGTGCTGACGCTTTTATTCGATCCTGCTGTTCACCGCATTCCTAAATCAGGTTGCCACCACCCTGATCGGCACTGTGCGTGTTAACGAAATGCATCAAAATATGGATGTTCTGCTCAAAGGACTCTCCCCAGTACGTACTCACTGCTCCTTCGGTTGTGGCTCATTCACATTGTATCTTTTTGTACTAGGCCGAGGAGGAGTGCTTGACTGAGGTGAGGCAGAGGTATTTCGTGCCCCTAGGCAATGCACACTGGGAGGGCATCGAAGTGAGCAAATACAAGCACAAGCTCCAGCAGCACCAGCACGAGACGGCATAGGGCCCCCGTCATACATGGAATTCTGCACCATGGCGTGTGCTTGCCATTCCTGTTTTTGGCGCCAAAGCGGACCATCGCTTTGCTGCAAACAAAACCTGTTTTTTTCTAATTATTTACCTCCACCAGCCCCTTAAATAAATACATAAATACATAATAAAGAGAAATAAAAATCTTGCGCGATGGACGGCCTCCATAGAAAGAAGCATGCAACAGATTTTGTGCAGATGTTGAAGGAATTGGGCTACTCGGGTGTCACTCGAGCGCAAGACTTTGAGTGGCTGTTCGACTACCCCTCGACACGGCCGTTTCTTTGCCACCTTTCCTCGACCTTGACCCGTCAAAACGTGCTCACGGCTGAAGAGGTGGCGCAGTACGTCTCTCTCCGCCTTCCTGGCGTAAGATGTGGTGCAGTTTGACAGACAGCGCTGTGTCGTTGGTGTGGTTGGCAGATGGCGCAGCATACCTCCTAAAGACTACAAGACGGTATGACCCTCTCCTGACAAGTTCCAAGTCTTGTTCTTCATGGAGATGACATGAACAGGGAACGGAGCTAGAAGAGCTTCTGTCGCGTTTGGAGCGCCTTGATGAGGACACACAACAAGAACATGATCAGGTTATGGCCCTGAGGTGCGTCCCTTTGGCCACCAGGTTGAGCGTGTAAAGCTGAGCAACGAATCACGTCTTAGAGACGAGGTGAGTCTGATGGAAGCAGAACTGCAGCGTGCGCAGCAACAGCTTTCTGCGGCCGAAGCAAAGAGAGACAAAATGCGCACCCTGCTGTCCACGAGCAAGCTCACGACGTCAGTCCAATTGCAAGAACAAGAACAACGAGAAGGCGTTGCTAAAATTGAACGGCAGCTCATGCACGAGTACGAGGAGGTGTGTGACAACCCATAACTAACATTTCGTTGTGAGCTCTCCCTCATTATGCCTGTTTGGAATGCAGATGGGGAAAGCTCTCACCGAAGCCGCGCGAGTTGTCGAGTCTATCTTTTCCCATCTCGAAGAACAGCTGTTGAACGACGAAGCAGACAAAGAAAACATACATACCACTGAAGCATCCCCAGCCCAGGCCACTCCGCTGCATGCCATTTCACTCGATGAGTACTTAGAACTCGAAAAAGGCCTTTCCAAGAAGGTATACCACCCATCATGCGTCAGCCGGGTGAACCTCCAACTCACCCGAGGTTTTGTCCTAGCTGCACCAGCACATGCGCTCCATGACTCGGCCTACACCACCTGAATGTAATTCCTGCACTGATGAAGCTTCCTCCCTCAAGCGTTCCGTTGCGCATACTCTGCTTAACACAGAAGTGCAGCGTTTAAAGACTTTGTAGGCTCCTCCTGAACTCAGTCTTGATTGACTGCTCGGTCTCACACCCATATCAGGTTTCCAAAAAGCGAATCCAAGTACGTGAGTGCGCTGCTGGAACTGAGCAGAGCGAGAGGCTCATTTGCCGCATTGCAAACGCTCAGCATTTCCCGATACTCCAGCATGCCCGACCTGGCCATCAAGTATGAGGCAAATATTTTTGTTGGCTCAATACTACTCACTCGTGTCTTCCATCACCAGACAGAGAATAGCTGAGGTGAACGGAGCCTTAAATAAGATAGATACCGCGATTTCCCGCCACCATCAAACTACTCTACCTCAGCTGTGGCAATCGTTGTCAGCACTCAGACTATTGCCAATTTTGCATGCTGACTATGATGCCAAGTTAGAACGACAGGAAAAGCGCACGCAGTCGCTAGACAAGGTACAAGCTTGCGACCTTCTGTTGATCGGATAGGATATGTGCTTATGGTAGCTGTAGGCCTCCACGGTGCTCCTTGGCCAGGAAGCAAGATATAGACTCCTACAAGCAGCCTTATGCCACGAGCGCGAAAAGCAACGCCAAGTCTACGGTCTTATGTCCTCCCTTTTCCGTGAGTTAAGTGAGTATGCCGCTGCACTGCAATCCGGTTTGGCTAGGGTAAGTTTTTTTTCAGTCATCACCTTTAAATTTGAAACGCGCCTGACCCACCAGCAGAGTTCTGATACTTTCCAGGGACACAGACACGCCATAACTACATCGTCACGTGCAAGCCAAATTGTTGGCAATCGTAAAGTGCATCCTGCTGCTGAATCTGGTATGTTCTATCTCAACTATACACACGAGTGGAGAGTTGCTGAACGATCTGAGTCTAATCTTACTCCAGAAGTCCAGAAGAATGCCCACGCTGTACAAGAAGACCAGGAGCAACGAATCGCCACAGTGCGAGCCATGCTGCTGGAACTTCAGAAGACAAGAGAGGACACGCTCAGAGAAATGTAAGTGCTTTGGTCGCACTCCAGATACAAACTGACTGAGCAACCGCGCAGTGAGGGACAAACAAACGATATCATTGCCCTGGCGTGTCCTGGAACTGCAGACCACGAGATCCGCCTCACCCCGCTGGTTGGCCCTCCTTTGCAGCCTCATGCATTAAGTCACTAAGTCCCAACCTTTGACGTGATGACAGGAAGTACAGCAGAAGCTGACAAGGTTGGAGGAGTCTCTGCATGATCTCCAAGCTGCAGTGGACGGGGTCTATGAAGACCACAAGATGAAGCTCACGGTTCGTTTATGCTTGATAATACCCTAACCAGCAATGCCAGCTTGCTGACACGTAGTTCGGCCGTCCTGTTCAGGCACTGCGACACAATGCAAAGGAAGCTGTCATAGAGCGGGAGCTGTTCGAGCGCTTCTTCACGGAGGGCTACGTTCCGCTGTGAAGAACGAACACACCTCTCGATGGGATGACCAGCCAGGAGAGTGCGCCACCATGGTAGTCAAATAAATTATTTGCTAAGAACCTAACTTGCGTCTTCACTGATGAGCAATGGCGCTGGCATAGGCCTCGGGCGAAGGGCAAGTGCAGATGAGGTTGCGGTCGCCATAGGCGTTATCGATGCGCGACACAGCAGGCCAGTGCTTGTGGACCTTGGTCCAGGGCGCGGGGAAGGCCGCGCGCTCCCGAGAGTACGGCCTGTCCCACTTCTCTCCGCATACCACCTGCAAGACCCGGCCCCAATATTAGAGATGATCGGAGAGCGGCCTGAAGCACGAAGAAATGGCACCTTTTGAGTGTGGGGTGCGTTCTGAAGGGGGTTGTTCTCCTTGGGTAGCTTGCCCTCTTCGATCTCCCTTATCTCTTGACGGATGCTAATAAGGGCCCTAATGAAACGATCAAGCTCCTCCTTGGACTCGCTTTCCGTGGGTTCGATCATCAGCGTGCCCGCAATAGGGAACGACAGAGTGGGTGCGTGAAACCTGACAGAAGCCCATACGGACCGTCAGAGTTTACCTAGGAAAGAGCAGAGGGAGTACTAACCCGTAGTCCATCAAACGCTTGGCAACATCTTCGGCCTCAACCCCAGTGGTGGCCTTGAAAGGACGAATGTCCAAGATGAACTCATGCGCGACCTTAAACGAATACGTGCTGGGTCAGTAAGCGCAACAAAAACGCATGATTTCCGCTTACCATGCCGTGCTTGCCCGTGTAGACAATCGAGTAGTGGTCCTTGAGTTTCTCAGCCATATAATTGGCGTTCAAAATGGCCACCTGGAACAGGACGGCCGCAATGAGCGCTCGTATCCCACATTGGTTTTGTTAAGGCTAAGGAAACCAACCTGGGTGGCTTTTTTGAGACCCTCAGCTCCCATTAGCTTGATGTAAACATACGGTATGGGTAAAATGGCACTGCTTCCGTATGGGGCCGCCGAAATGGCGCCTATCGACGTAGAGCCGCCCTGAAGAAGAGATAAGTCCAAGTGGGTTGTCAGCCCTCAGCAAAAGCCTTGGCCCGTTAGGCAGGCGACATACCACATCAGGCACTACAGGACTATTAGGAAGGAATGGAGTAAGATGCTTCGCCACGCCGATAGCGCCTACACCCGGTCCACCGCCACCATGCGGGATACAGAAGGTCCTGTTGATAGGGGTCAGCACTGTAACGTCTTTCCAGACTCTAAGTCTGTTGCACGTCACGAAATAGGTTAATATACTTGTGCAGGTTGAGGTGGCAAACGTCAGCTCCAATCGTGCCCGGAGACGTCAATCCAACCTGGATGAATCAAAGTGAGCTAAGAGTACGTTGAAACTGCTCTTAGGAAGTATTTCTCAAAAACAGTACCTGTGCGTTCATGTTGGCACCATCCATGTATACAAGGCCTCCATTTTCATGAACGATGTTACAAATATCAACGATGGACTCTTCGAACACGCCGTGAGTCGATGGGTACGTCACCATCAATGCTGCGAGCTTGTCCTTGTGCTTGGTTTCACACCAACAAGTTATTGGAAGATTTTAGTTTACTTCTTATCACCTAAGGCCTAACGACAAGGCGTGCGTACTTCATCCGCTTTCTTACGAAGTTCAGCAACATCAATATTTCCATCTTTGTCACACGGCACTACAACGACCTTCATCCCTGCACGTCAAGGCGAATGAATGATTAATTAGTGCGAGGACAAAAATAAGGCTTCGCAGGTCTGTACCGGCCATCACGGCAGTGGCTGGATTCGTGCCATGCGCGGAGACGGGAATTATGCACACATTGCGGTGGTGCTGGCCTCTCGTTTCGTGGTATTTCTTGATACAAAGCAAGCCCGCATACTCTCCCTTCATAGAATGTAACGGATGGTTCAGCCCTCCCGGTCTCGAAGGGAAGCATGAAGGACACAAAGCGTACCTGCGCTCCGGCATTTGGCTGAAGTGATACGGAATCAAAACCTGTGATACGGGAAAGAAGACTTTCTAATTCCTTGTGCATCTCAATCGAGCCTATAGCATTGAAAATTTTAGTCGTGGTGCAGCAAAGAAAAGAATCCTAAATGAATACCTTGAGCCTGGTCCGGGGGTACGAATGGATGAAGTTGGGAAACCTCAGGCCAAGTCACCGGGAACATCTCGCTGGTAGCGTTGAGCTTCATTGTGCATGACCCTAGCGGAATCATCGATGTGTTCAAACCCAAATCCTTACTTTGCAGTCTGATCATCACAGCCGATTACAAAAATGTGTAATCACAAGAAATGTCAGTAACTGCGAACTCACTCGCCTATGAGCGCTCAGGCGCGTAAGTCTCAGCACCTGAAAATGTAGCGAAGAAGCTCGTGCTCGGTATGATACGAGTTGAAGGTAGGGTGAGTAAGGAAGCCACTCGTACGCTGGCACGCTGAACGCAGAGAATAGTTAATGATAGACAGGACGTCAGATTAAAGTAGAGCTTACATTTAAGTGGACTTGATGGCGCGGACGCCAGGAGCTGATCCAGTGCAAAACTGCCCTCCCCACCGTTCTTTGCCTTATTAAAGGCCTGCCCAAGGCGTGAGAGTTTATCAGCGCGATCAAGGTACCACACATCTGGTCGTTGCGAGCGTACATAGAGAAGGTCGATGATATCCTGATCAGATGCGGTCTCATCAAGAGAGACGCCAACCCTGTTATTATCAAACTTTCGTATATTGATACCTGCGAAAGAATTAACGGCGATGCTTCCATGGACGGGAGACGGCTATGGAAGCATAGATACTATACCTTTATCAAGAGCAGCGCGAACGATGGCATCAGCCCGCCCTTCTCCGGCATTAACAGTGATAGTGTCGAAGAAGCTCTCCGTTTCAACCTGTAGGCATTAAAGACAGGACAATGGAGATTGAGACCCGTGACGGCCAAGAGCGGGCCGAAAGGCAAATGTACTCGGTAACCGCTCTTTGCGAGACCGTTGGCCAGGGTTTGGGTCATGGAATGTATACGGCTAGCGATGTCTTTAAGGCCCTCTGGGCCATGATAGACGGCATACATGGCAGCCATATTGGCAAGAAGAGCCTGTGCCGTGCAGATATTCGAGGTAGCCTTCTCGCGTCTGATGTGTTGCTCACGGGTCTGTAGAGACATCCGCAAGGCAACCTCTCCGGTGACGTCTTTGGATACACCTATAATGCGTCCGGGCATATTGCTGTGGAGAGAAGGCAAGTTAAAAGCCTGCTAGCAGGAGGAGTGAGGCGCGAAAGGGACAAGGGACAGGGAACGCACCGCTTATATTTATCGGCAGTGGCGAGAAAAGCAGCATGAGGCCCGCCGAAGCCCATCGGAACGCCAAACCTCTGAGCCGAGCCGAACGCGATATCCGCCCCGAATTCTCCTGAAAAGCGCTAACTATTCAGACCCATCCCACATAATCAGCCTATGAGGCACGATTGAGGGCAGTTACCGGGAGGCTTAATGAGTGCGAGAGCCAGAAGGTCCGTGCCACAAGCCACTGACACGCCGTGGTCGTGAGCCCGCTTCACGAAATCGCCGTAGTCCACCACTCGCCCATCCGTTGTTGGGTATTGCACAATGGCTCCCACCACCTTCCAGTCCGTGGTGATTATGTTTTATGAATGAAGGGTCATAATATTGGCAGAGAAGCTGGAATGGTTACCTCGGTAGTGTTAAAGTCAAAGGTGAGCGGATTGCCGACAATAAGATTGATCCCGAGAGCGTGCGCGCGAGTACGCACGACAGCGATGGTCTGAGGATGACAATCT
>CDEZ01023468.1:1889-19599 GCA_000826365.1 Acanthamoeba royreba
GCGAAAGCTCGAGTTCCTCTTTGAGAAACTTCTCAACCTGGGCACCATGGTCAGCGAGATCACCCACGAGATACAGCAGATCAAAAAGTAAGAAGGCAAGTAGTGTACTGCATGGTGAGATCATCTCCACCTTTGTTTCTTTGTATGCGGCAGCTACTTTCTTCAGATAATAACATGGGCTCGCCAGAGAGTCCTCCTCACATAGCAACATTGCTGCTGGTCGTGCACGAGTAGATCATACGGAAGTAAAACGATAGAATGGATCAATCATAATCAAGGTTGAGGGTATCCATCCTATCTATTTCTCTGACCCTCACCTTCGTCCAGGACCTACTCACTCACAGATGAATGCTGAGCACAGCTTCTATCTTTTGTTCTTCATCAGCTCCTTCCACTCTCTCTCCTTCCTCTCCCTCCTCAAGCTGGTCGACAAAAATTAGGAACGGAGAACCACAATAAAGAGGACGAGGACGGAGTTGATAGGTAGCAAGTGAGGAAGAGGGTCAGTGTTGAAGACTAAAAAGACACACGATAATCCAGGCGGGTTGTACCGAAAGTCGCCCAGTACTGTCCCCTTGTGTGCCAGAGCGCGATCTCGCGTGGGCCGTTCCAGAGGCGTATCCACATCATATGGGTCCGCCTTTGATATGGTTCACAACATCCATACCACCTCAGCACCAAACAACAAGACAAATGAAACAGAAGGTGAGGACGATGATGACACATTCATGGCTTGTGTTCCTTGTTGAAGATGTTCACAAAGATGGAGCCCTTGGAGGCCTCGCGCTCGCTGCACTGCACACGTTCGCATGCATGTCGGTAGATCAGCACTTTTGGGTACATGTCCATCAATCTTCGCAGGAGTTCCCGTGCTTCGTCATAGTCATGAAGCGCCTCGTGAGCCAAGGCCAGTCTGTACAGCGCCTTTTCATGGTTGGCCTCGATAGCGAGTGCCTATATTGCATGAGCATGTGAATACAAGACTGTGTCACAATAACAGAGCATCTGTCATGATGACGGCCAAGAGTAGGTACCTTGCGCGCATGATCTCGAGCCTTTGGGTGATCCTTCAGTTGAAGGAAGGATGCCGCCAGGTTGGCATGCAGCGGCAACAGACTCTTGTTCATCAGTTCGATTTCCTCGTTTGTAAGAGTTGATGCATGAAGACCATTGAATGCCCCCAGTCCCTAGGGAACAGCAGGTGAAGCGTGAGTCTTGGAGGCGTAAGCAGAGTGAGAGGGACACACCTTATTGTAGCTGTTCACAGCTTGTCGATAGGCCTTACGCTTGAAGTGCTCGTTCCCAGTATCTCTGAACTTGTCGGCAGTGACGATCCGTTGCTCCAGTGGATCACCGTGCTGAAAGCCTTGCTTCTGACCAGTCTGCAGATGCAGTTTGATGCCTTGAGAGGCAATGCACGCTCATCAAAGTTGAAGCTCAAGAGAAAGGTCGTACGGGAGCTGATGGCCATTCAATGTAGATCAAGCGGATGATGAACTCAACGTCGGCGTTGGGCGGGATACGTGGTGGACACCCAACAGGTCCGAAGGCGTACTCAGGAGTGAGCGCTACCACGGCTTCCTCGCCCTTTTCCATGCTCATGAATGCAATCTCCAGACCCGGGAGGGTATGGCCTGTCCATTCATATAGAACATCAGTTCCATGCGAACTATGCCAGTGGACTCTTTGAGAGAAGCTGCACCTTGTCCCAACAAGACGACCAAAGGCTGCTCCTCGTGGGCACGATCAAAGATATCTCGCGAAGGCATCAAGCGTCCCACGTAGATCGCTGCCGAGAGAGAGGGGATAGAATGCATCAGGGCCCACGTTATATCACCGTCCGTATGAAGCCAAGACAAAACGGTGAAGAGAGTGCAGACACACCTGCGACGGTGCAGCCACTCGCTGGTCGTCTTCCTGTGCCACGTTGAATGATTCTCTTGCGCACTCCGCCATCTGGCGCAAGCATCTGCTCGGCAGAGACCACCGTGCTGCTCGGTGTGGTGGACGTGGAGCTGTAGTAGCTGCCGGCCTGCTCGTCTACCCACCATCGCCACCAGGCGCTCTCCGCACTATGACCGGTGCGTGCCGTCTGTATCGGTCGACGCCAGCCCGGCGAATGCGCATTCAATGCGCTCGCATCAGCCGGACTCTTGGTTTTCTCACGGGAGGGCTGTGGAGGAGCGTCGAGTGACTGCGTTGTCCTCTCGAGTGCCTCGTCCTGGTGTTGCTCTTGCTGCTGACGCTGCCGCAGGTACTCCTGCAACGAGGCCTCCCAGTCCTCGTCCCACTCCTCCCGTTCAAAATTGTTGTACTCCGTCATGGTGTCCTCCTCCTCTTCTTCATCATCCTCTTCCTCCGCCCAAGCATGTCCGGCACCTTCGTCCTCCTCTTCCTCTTCTCCCTCCTTCCTCCGGGACGGCTCCACGTCTTCCCTCTCCATACCGGCAGTTTTTTCTTATCGTCTGGGTACCTGCCTCCGGAACTGGTCACACTTAAGGCTTCCACCAGATGATGAGTTGTCCTCACGTGGCAGTGTCCGGTGGATATATCCAGCAAGATGGTGAAGACTAGGCTTCTTCTGTCCGTGACACGAACATTCCAGTAATACTTCAAAAAATTAGATAATTTTGAAACACAACTCATTTTGACGAAATTATTTAGATTGGTCGCAAACACAGGAAGGGAAGATACGGGAGAAAGCAACATGGCAACACAGCCGGCGAACAAACGCACGCTGCCATATGAGGGCCCCCTGGTAGTGTGTAAGCGACCTCATGGTTTGTACAGTAGGGTGAATCACTCGCCCCCAGACGTCCAAGTTTAAATACTCATTGTTCACGATCCCTGCTGCAGAGGCAAAAGCTGTGAGTGAAAGAAAGGTGCGACGCCAAAACGAGGGTGCTTGATGAAAAGTTTGGTACCTTTTTGCTTTTCTTGGACGACTTGTCTTTCTTCTTCTTTTTCGTTTTGACTTTTTGACCGGAATCGCTGATCGCGTGTGTTACTCGAGCCTGAACGATTGTGCGTGCTCGCTCCAAATCGCGGATCAATGCTCTACATAATGGAGGAAGTCAGTCGAATGAGCAGCAAACCCACATTTGCAGACGGCGTCGTGCCTGTTTTGCTCTTCGAGACTATGTACGGTATTTTCTAGCTCCACTTTTGGCATATTCCTGACTCTAGCAAGCTCGTGCTGGAGCCGTCGATTCTTTTGTTCCAATTCCATGGCCGTTTGGGTAACTAAGATGGCGCGGTGTTAGCAGATCTAGCATATGTGTTACAGGGATGAACAGTACCTTCGTTCTGCTTCTCAAGCATCTTTAGGTCGGCCTTAATATCGAGCAGCTCATTCTGGTATCTTCGCAACGCTCTGGCGGAGAGTAGTTTGGTAATACCACTGTGGTATATGATTGGATGTGAGTAGATGATCTCTAGCGAAAAGATGCTATCGGAGGCAGACCTGAAAATGATAGCACCTGAAGTGATGCTCACTGCGAGGATCTCAGCAAACGGTGCTTTGCTGGAAGGGGACACAAATGCATAAGCCGCTGCTTTCAACTGGCTGAAAATAGGAGAATCCTTACCTGTAATAAAGGACGAAGAATGCAACTAAGGCCATGCAGCCAGCGATCACTGTAACTATCACATTGATTGAGGTTTGTCTCGATTCGCCTGGCGTTTTTGCCGGAATGCCTGCGTTCAAGAGTGCGGTAAGCGATCAAAGGTTGAAACGTGGTTGAGCTATCCCCTACCGAGCTTTTGACACAGCGCCAATATCTCTATCTTCAGATCCTTGTTCTGCATATCCACTTCCATATTCTTGGCCAACACATAGATCAAGGGAATCATCACCTACACATGGTCTGTTAGGCCAATCAGGACTGATCAATGTGAAGCTGGGATTTAACGGTGCATACAAGCACAAGATTGAGACTTCCGATGAACAACTCCGACTCGAAGAACAAAGCCAGCGGCGCTACCGTGGCACCTACAGCATACATCCTGAGGGTAAGTACGAAGAAGGGAAATACAGTCCACCAAACAGAAGATGAAGAAACCTGTGACGATGGCTAGAATGTTGCAGATGGTTTTTATGCGTGCTGGAGTCTCCTTCTGAGTTACCACCTTCACTGCCGTTGTCAGCAAACCTGTGACATCCGCAGGCGTGCGATCAATGAGCGCAACATTTTCAACAAATAAAATTTATCACAATTAATATAATTAATTTTATTTTAAAATACGTGAAATAAATTTGTATTTTGGTGAGCTATTTAAAATTTTGATCTATATTTCAAAAAAATACGCACCGCTCTCCTCGTTAGCCTCAAGATCGGCGTAGGTGAGTGCGTAGGCTCCGCCAGCAGTGGGGATACTGGCAGGCGGCAGCAACGGGGAGGAGAGGCTGGACTGCATCATGGCCTCCGATCGGTCGCTCCTTCGTCCTGATTCCTCTTCGTCCGTCATCGGCATATTGGTTGACGGGGATGAAAATCCGCCCCCACCCATGTTTTGTTCATCATTTCCATCCTTCTCATCACTGCCACCTCCGCCGCCGCCATAGTAGGAATTGTATCCACCACCAGCACCACCATATGGGTAAGAGCCACCGTAGCCCCCTCCGTACGGGTAAGAGGTGCCCATCGAGTTGTAGGCACCCCCTGCATAGGGATTGTTGCCACCGCTCTGGTAGTAGCCCCCTCCTCCCTCCTGCATATTGAATTTGTGTGCGAGTTGACGGACAGAAATTCAATGGGACAGGATGATGTTGTGTTTTGTAGCAGCTGGCGGGAGTGACTGGGAAAAACGCCGTAGTAGCGACGCCTGCTTGTGGCAGAAGTGAGAAAATAGGAACGAACCACGGACAAAAATGAAAAATTTCATTCTGGAATTCATAACATTCACGGGCCTTTATGATCGTTGCCCAGAGGACAATAGGAAGAATGAAGGGTATCAGGAGGAAAGACAACAACCATGATGATCACTTTGATGAATCACCTTGATTGTCACTTGTTTGCCCTTACCCCTGGGTGATATTAATTTCAATTTTTCGAAAGATGTTTCGACAAACGTAAAAGAACGAAACGAGACCGCGGAATTTCTCCCGCACTCCACAGCACATGAAGAGAGAAACCATCCGGCCTTCAGTCGGCTCGCAGGCATCTCGACATGCCCTGGCTGTCAACATGCTTAAGAGGAGCCTGCCTCGTGCATATCTCGCTTGTCATTGGTGGCTAACGACATCAGAAGACATCACTTGACCACTGAGATGAAGATGCGAGCGGCTCCTCTCTCTTCGGTTATTCCACTCTTGAATCGATCCTGCCTGGGCCGCGCAACTTCAAACACACCACACTACCATCAGCAGCCGCACTTGACACTCCACTCTCTCATTTACTGTCCTCCTTCGGGCAGTTCTTACCGTTAACCGTAGAACGGCTCCTCGCTCTGTGACGCTCGAACACTCAAGTTTGAAGGAGCAAGCTGCCTGCGAGAATGTCGGCCTCTAGCGTGCTTGCAGATCCTGAAAGGGACTCTGCGCCTATGAAGGACCGCAGGGGAGTCTTCTTCGGCCCTGTGAGCAACCAGGGCACCAACAGCCGAGTCAGAATGATGTACTGGACCATGGGCAACCACGAGCTAGAGGGCGTGCCTGATGAAGGAAAGTGGGCAGCTACCGAACAGTCTGATGACGACTCGCTAGGCCGCGAAAGTGGAGACGAACAGCCGGCGTCGCCGTCGGAGGTCGGTTCTGGGTCGTGGTCGCCCGCGCAGCGATGGTCGGGACCGCAGGTGCTCGTGGTTCCCTCGCTCCACCCGCCGGGACCTACTGCCAAGCTGCTCGATAACATCACCGGTCTGCAGTACTACGAAGAGCGCCAGCTGTACCACCTCTTCCTCCTGCGCAAGCGGGATCCGGCCTTCCGGGTTATCTTTGTCTCTTCCACAGACATCCCGCGAGAGGTCATCGCTTACTATTTCCGCCTCATGCGCTCCATTGGAAGGTAAGACATAACTTGCTAACTCCTATTTGCTTGAGTATTAGAATGAAAGCATTTTAACATCGTCTGGTGGGAATAGGTACACTGATAAGGACGAAGCGGATTGGTGGGAGAGGCTGGTGCTGTTGCCCGTGCAAGATGCCTCGCCGGAGCCGATCACGAAGAAGATCCTGCGTCGACCTTCCTTCCTGTCGCTCCTACGTGCCCACAGCTCCGAGTACGCCTGCCACACGCCTCCGCTTCCTGATTGTGAGTACTGATAAGCGCTATGCTCGCAGCACGTCCCCTGATACGGGCATGTTCTCGGTGTTCTGCTCTGGGCGAGAGGAGAAGATAGCATCTTCACTTCGTACGTTTTGTCGACTTGATCTATCTTGATGAAGCAATATCTTGATTGATCGCGTGCATCACGTAGGTATTCCTTTGCTTGGGCTACATAAGAAATGCGCTCACTTCGGCACCAAGAGCGGATCGCGCGAGGCCTTCCTGGACACCGGCATTCCGCACCCGCAGGGTACCAAGTTGTGCTACTCCAAGCGCGAGCTCGCGCAGGAGATGGCCGCCCTTTGGCGTCTCCTGGAGTCCAAGTATAAACAGCTCACAAGCAAACATACTGTAAGTCGCTCCTCTTTGGCAAAGGTGATCGTCTCTTGTCCGTCATTTGACCCGTTTATAGGATCAGAATCTGTGGCTAAGGCTCATGCCTCGGAGGATGGTGCTTAAGCTGGATGACGCATTCTCCGGAGAGGGGAACGCCCTCCTTGACGTATCCATGCTGCACGGCCACAGTGGAACTGATGAAGAGTTAGTCGAGGTTATTGAACGACAGTTCACTGCGGAACGCACGCGCTTCCAGGCCGAGAAGGAGTCCTGGGAGGCATTCACCACAAAGCTGGAATCCGTTGGTGTTCTGGCGGAGCTATTTATTGAGTCATCAGAATCCGATGTCCGGTACGCTCGTTTTTCTGTGAATGCTGGAATCACATGAATTGACCATTAATCTGTCTTGCCTTTCCAGGAATCCGTCAGGTCAAGCATGTATTGATAGTGATGGGCAAGTCCACATGATGGCAACTCACGAACAGGTGAGCATCGCACCTTTGAGATCACGCTGCATGCTCTGAACACCCACTAACATTGACCGTCATGTCCGCTTTAAAGGTGATGGGAGGCCCGGACGGTCAGACGTATCAGGGATGCACTTTCCCTGCGAACGGCACGTATCGTCAGCTAATTCAGGCCAATGTGCGCAAGGTCAGTTATTTCACCTTTAAGCTACCACGAGCGTGCTTACCGATTCTGGTGGTTCACACTTGGATGCAGGTGGGTCAATATTTGGCTTCCCACGGAGCCCTCGGGCACTTCTCTGTGGACTTCCTTGCACGGAGGGTGGATACATTAAAAGAAGGAATCGCGGTACGGCTGCTGGCCGAGCGTCATACCGAGCCCAATCCTGCACGAGACTTCAGTTGCGCAGCTGAAGAGGCCAAGTCAGTTGACTCGTCCTGCGCGATCGATGAGTATGGACAGTTATGGGATTTGCACGCTCTGGAGGTACGCAGCGTCGCCCTCTGCGAAGTCATTTGCTCATCTCCCGTCTGCAGATCAATCTTCGACCAGGAGGCTGCACACACCCCATCATGACTCTCAACTTGTTGACCGACGGCCACTTTGATGAAGTTACTGGCTTGTACACGCTTGATGCCAACAGCTACCCTCACTTGCCAAACATTCAGGATCGGTATGCAACTACTACTGTCAACAAACTGGAGTATGAGAACTAATAATAGGGCGTGTGGGGTCAGGCACCGATTCTACATGGCGAGTGACAACGTGAAGCACCCATCCTTGATAGGGTTGAAGCCGAATGAGATCATCGCCCTCTTCGAAGGCCACTCACTTGAATTCCACGGTCAGAGGGCCACGGGGACGGTACGGATTGCCTTCTAGTTGATATGACCCAAGCATCGTTTTAACCGATACCGTCCCCCGCATTAGGTGTTCCACATGTTGAGCTGCCCTCGCGAGTTTGGTAAGCTCGGGATGGTTAGCATTGGCAGCACGCCAGACGAAGCTAGATCCATCTACGATGCCACCGTGGAGCGGCTGCTCGACGCGTGCGCTAGCAAGCAGGCCATGAAGGCCAGTTCTGCCGATATTATGTGAAGGCTCGAAGCGGAGTGGGGAAAGGATAAGGAGAATATTAGTTTAGTCACTGCTACTGCTACTCCTCTTGCTCTTCTTTCTCTTCTTCTTCAACTTCTTTTCCTTCTTTCGCTTTTTGCGTTCTTTTCGTTTCTTCCTTCGCTTCCTTCGTTCTTTCTCATCTTCTGAGTCAGATTCGGATGAGGTAGATGAGGCAGACGATGATTCCACGTCGCTACCAGCCTCTTGCACTCGTATCCTGCTCGTCATCTCTTGAGCAGTGTCGTAGGCGTCCCTTTCTGGTTCATCACCTTCTCTTGTTTCTCGATCCCCATCCTGATCGCCACTCGTATCATCTTGTTGGTTTGCCTCTCGTTCGCTTTCCATCTTTCGTTTGAGAAACTTCCGCTTTCCGCGTCCACGCACTTGCTTACCACCGTATGCCGTCTCTCGCGTCGGACCCACCACGGAGACTTTCGGCATGCTTCCATCCTTGCCCTCTGAATCCTTTGCTGTTGCTTCTTCTTCTCCTTCTTCCGGCCGCCTTCTCTTTCGTTCTCTCTCGCCATCGCTGCGGTCCCGATCACCATCACTTGAGTGTCGCCTTCTGCGTTCAACCGATATGTGCGCAGGTCAATGCGCAGGCAATCACATTCTACCATTCATCAAGGCTTCTGAATACCTTCGCTTGTCACGACTGCGGCTGCGGCTGCGGCTTCGGCTTCGGCTTCGGCTGCGACGATGACGTCGCCGGCGACGGCGTCCGTCATCTCTTTCATCGTCATCATCTGAGTGTCTTCTCCGCGGTGAAGGTGGTGATGCCTCTCTCCCAGCGCGGTTGTGTGCGAGCGTGTGTGAGATGACATTGCGCAAGAAGCGTCGGTCAGGCACTCCCCGCTCTCCAGTCGTTGCTCTGCCCTACCACGCACCACCAGGTGAGTATTTTCTCTTTTTTTCCTATGTAATATTTATTATTTTGTTGCTTTTTAATAATTACCATTTAACATATGGAAAGAAAAGTAAATGGCAAATAAAAATAAATATCATAAAGAATTATAAAGGGATTAGAAAAAAATAAAAAATAAGGAGAAGTCGTACGAGGTAGGCCGTGACCCCCTGCTCGGTGGCGCGTTGCTTGTAGAGGGCAGCTTCGCGCAGAATTGCCTGGATGGCCGCGATGTTCATGTTCTCCCCATAACTACTACTCTTCGGTGCCGCCGGGGTACTTGGCCCAGAGAGCAGAGGGCCGCCCGGATTCAACGGATTTCGCATTGGGTACATCTTTGCTCAACATCACAACAAAAACGAAAACTTTTTGTAACGTCTTTCGGCGATTTTGAAAGCATTTAAAAATGTTAATACATTCTAATTCCAAATAATTTCGGAAACACATTCTGATTTTGTAAAAATGCATACACAGAAATTTCATTAGCACCTTCAATTTGCGAAGATCGAAGGCGGCTCATCACTTGAATTTGTGTTCGAGCCGGGGTGGCAAAAAATGTGTAGATTCTTGGTGTATATCGGTATTCCACGCTCGATATTTTATTTGTTTCTGCATTTCTCGTATTTATCATAAAAATCTATCCATAACTAAATAAAATATTATTTTGAAATATAATATTATCTGATGACGTTGCCAACATGAACAGGACGAGAGCCGGTGCTGTTGGCCGATTTGCTGACACGGCCGAGCCACTCCATCATTCAGCAATCGTGGGACAGCAGGGAGCGTATGACCGCAGGCCCGCTCAACGGGGACGGGTTCGGGGTGGGCTGGTACGCCGCCTTCGATCCCACGCCTTGCATTTTCACCAGCATCAACCCCGCCTGGAACAACCTCAACCTTAGACGGTACAGCATATTTTTGTTTTTTAATCAAGTTTATCTATATTTGGATAAATTACCTCTGGATATTAAATTAATTCTAAATTATTAATAATAATAAGAGGGAATTTACAATATCAGGACATTCTTTTTAACCATACAAGGGCATTTAATGAATACAAAATTTATTTTAAGTATTCCATGTTGAGAATTTATAGAATTTTGGTGTTTTCTCTTTAAAAGAAGCTTTTTATGGCATTTTTAAGTTGTACTTTGTTTTTATTCCGCTTAGGATATATTATTTTGCATTTAAAAAGGAGCGTTATGATTTTAGTCACATTTTTGGTAATTTTTTGTTTTCTAAACGGAAGCTGCAATGTGCATTCCACAGACTTGCGGACAAAGTGATGTCGCGTCTCATCTTCGCCCACGTCCGCGCTGCAAGCCTCGGTACGTCGTCAGCACTGTGCCGGCGCTGACTCAGCCGCCCGTAAGTGTGAATAAGGCTAAAGGGTGCATGGTTCGCTAATGATCTACCGCGATCAGGATTGCTCATCAACGAAGCAAATTGCCATCCGTTCCAGTTCGGTCCATTCATATGGATGCACAACGGCCAGATCGTGGGATTCCCATCGATCAAACGAAAACTTGTTCAGTTCATCGACGAACGCCTCTTTAACCACATTCAGGTGAGATGTGCCGAACGTTCGGAGCCATTCTTCGCGGGGTTATCTGACTTGTAAGGTCGCGTGTTCCTGTAATGTGATTCTCAGGGCACTACGGACTCAGAGTACAGCTTCATGCTGTTCTTGCAGATTTTGTTCTTTGGTGGCAAACATGACGATGATTCTTCTCAAGAACTCGACATACTCGATCTGGCCGTACAGGGCCTGCAGGATCCCTACACAACTGCCGAGGGCGAGGCCACTAGACCTCGATTTACCGCAGATGATATGAGACGGGCGATGATCAAGACCGTGCGATTAATTGCCAAGTGGACACGGAAGAAGTGCAACGCAGCCGAACGCGAGCGTTCTGGCTACTCTTTGCTCAACTTTGCTGTGTCGGATGGCGTCTCAGTGGTCGTGACACGGTACATTTACTAGCCTCTCTTTTCCTACGTACGTTGCGACATAGAATTAATTACTTACGTCTACGCCATTGCAGCTTCACTGACGATCCGGTCGGACCGCCGGCAAGTCTGTACTTTACATCAGGCACAAGATATCAGGCCAAAAAGAAAGGTAAGTGCGGATCGATGACATGGAACGATGTGCCTGCCCTAACGCTTGATCATCGGGTCTAGGCGAGTACCACCTAGTGCAAGAGCGACGACAGGAATGCTTCATCATCGCCAGCGAGCCACTGAGCGTGAACGAGGAGGACCGACGAGATTGGGTGCCCGTGCCCAAGAACCACTGCGTCGTGGTCACGCCGCAGCACAACCTGCTCCTCTACCCCATCGACATAGATCTCCCACTCGCAGAGCTGTCCCGTGGCAGGTATTCGAGCAGCGCGCTTCAGGCCATCCCCGGCGGCCGAACGTGCGGCCTTCACGTGGATCTGCACTCGTGCGGCGTCCACTTTGACGAGAGCCTTCCCCGTAACACTCCCGAGTGAGAGAATACTGGGGTATACTCCTATTTTCGATCCATGTTGGTTTTTTATTTATTTAGATTTAGTTAGTATTAAATATGTGAAATTTTTGTCATTCCAGCCTTACCCAGCCAACCACAACAAAAGGACCTAATAAGGAGTCACCTTAGAGATGATGGACAAAATCGATCATAAAGATACTGACGAATACCAAGTTGCAGACCCCGGTTACAAGCTAGCCGCCTATCTCGCTTGCCCAGCTGTCAGATGATGCCCTCGGCCTATTCGTCAGATGGGTGATGTTCCCTTGTTGGCCGGTATTCATCGCCGAATACATATGTTTCGGGTTTAGATGTTCGCTAAAAAGCGGCCATGACCGCACATTCCTTGCCATCGCCAATCACGTTCGAAAGAGTATTTGGCGGGTGGTCCCAGGATGCAGTGTAACCATGCCACCGACCATGTATGGACCAATGGGCAGATGGCCGTATTTTTATTCGTCGTCATCTGTCTCCGTCTTCTCTCTTTCGTGGCTTTGGCTTCCTGATGCTGAGTTCACCGATCGGTGCATGGCACCCCTTCGGCAAGCTTTATAAAGTAGCGGCGAGAGGTACCGAGCGTTCCATTCCCGACGCACGCACCAAACGTACCACCAAGGCCTCGCCCGAAGACCATCCTACCCGAAGAACCGTACAGCCACAACCTAGCACAAACCACCCGACCCGACCTCTGAGCAGCCTGTCTCTCACGACCTGATCGACCTCTTTCCCACCTGACTCCAACTCGCCGACTCTATCTGATCAAGAAGCCTCCTTGTTATACTTCATTCACACCACCTGTACCATAGCTCTCTCGGCCCAAGACCGGTCGTCATGAATGCCACACGCTTCGTACTGCTCCTGGCTCTGCTCGTGTTGGCCTCCTGCGTTCTTCCGTCTGCCTCGGCGCGCTTCCCTCTACCTCGGCGAGATGTACCGGCCGCCTCGGTGTGCAGCGTGACCATTACCCAGACCCTAGTCTCGTCGTGGACTCAGAACGGCAAGGACGTGTCCCAGTGGAACGTCGCGCTCACGGCAGGCTCTCAGACCGTCAAGTCCGTCGAGCTCTCCATCGCCGGTCCCCTGAGCCAGGTGTGGGAAGTGCAGCAGGAGGCCAACGGTCTCTACGCCCTTCCCGACTACCGCATTCAGAACGGTGGAATTCCTGCTGGTCAGTCTCATCAGTTCGGATATATATGGGAGTCAACCTCGCAGGCGACCATCACCGTCGCCTCCATCAACTGTGGTGACGCTCCCGCGCCCTCTGCCTCGCCATCGGCCGCTCCGGCGAGTCCCAGCGCTTCGCCTTCGGCCAGTCCTCTGGGCGACTTCGACGACTTCAAGTGCGTTCCATGGCGCTCGTCTTTCGACGAACTGAAGAGGAAGGAGCCTGAGAAGGGCTCCAACCTGGGCACCTGGAGCTGCACCTACACCACGGTCGTGTTCAACGTCACCACGGGCGGCGTGCAGTCGTCCAGGACGACGCCCAACGTTCCCACGTCGACCCTCTACGATGCGTCCTGCGGCTGCTGGGTGACTCGTACCGGCGCTCAGGTCCTTCACGAGTACGCTCGCGGCTCGCCGGGCACGCCTGATGAGGGAACCTGCCTCAAGACCGTCTTCACCATCCCCCAGACCGGCGAGCAGGTGCCCGTCGTGGGCTATGGCAAGAGCAACTCGTTCCTGCGCACGCTGCCCTTCTTCAACTCACAGGGCAAGCTCGCCGCCCACCAGATTCTCTACAATCACCCTAACGGCCGCGACGAGACCGTGCGCATCGGTGTCTTCGACCCGGTCACCTCCCGCCTGGCCTCGGAGATCACCCTCGAGTGCATCAAGACCTCCACGCAGACCGGCCCGGACACCATCGTCCCTGTGTAAACCGCCCAGTCGCATTCTCGTGCGGTCATCGCTCCTGTTCGGAGCTATACTGGGGTCCAGAGCTCGGCTCTCGCTGAGTGAGAAGCTCTGACTTCCCTTCCTATGTATCCAATACGTGTGTACCTCTTATCATACTTGCCGAGTAAACAGCTCGCCCATTCTCTCGTAGTCCTCTTGTCCACGTGCCATCTTCTCCACTCATGCGCAATCGTTCCTACAGGGACGATTCGTTTGGAGGGCTCGCTCCCGCAAGATGGGGTGGTAGACCAGCAGACCGCTTGCATTGAGGTCCACCGACGCTGATCAAGCCGGCACTCATTGGTCACTTCAACATTCATCAATGGAACGATGTAATGCATTTGCAGTTAAGTAATTTCAGACCACTGGTAGGAGGCACCAGCACCATGTGTTGTGGTTGCCATACCGTTTCCCGGCCTGGGAACGAAAGGCCAAAAGTTGGACTGCGCTAGCTGCCTCATTACCTCTTTTCTTTTGCTTTTTCTTTCACTTTGCTTTTTCATTTCGTGCGCCATGGAGAGAAAGAGTTGTCTTGGCCTTCTTCGGACGACACCGCCAGCTCGGAGTTAAAACGACCAAAGAGCCACCACCCTCAGCAGACCAACGGCGGCAGTGCAGAGACGGGTGCGCCAGATGGGTTAGTGTTGTGGGCACAGCTGCCTATCGAGCTGGCGTGGATGGTCTTCCATGTGGCTGATCACTTCATGCACCTGTGGAAGGCACAGCTCTCCAGCCTACTGGCCACCACGCGACACCAACACTCTCACCTGCCCCACAAGCTCCGCCAGCGCAGGGCTATTGCGCGCGAGTGGGCGGAAGTGAGATACAGCAGGCGTGGCTGCAGTCGGATGGCTCAGGATTCTTCAATGGGCCGCGCCAATGGATGCTCGTGGGAACAGAAAACCTCAGCTGATGGTGATGATTGTGGCCTACAGAGGAAACCAGCACTAAGTCACACTTGCACACCAAACTAACCAGAGGCACCCAAGCAAGGAGGATGAAGGTAGACGTGAGTTGAGGTTAACGTTAGTTTGTTTGTTGTTTGGTCGGTGCCACACCGGTGTGTGAATGGCGACAAAGGAAGGTCGAATCGAAAATCTTCCTCTCCGTGTTCCTCCTCCAAGGGTGGGCAGGGGCGCGAAGGTAGTTGGCGTCATCATCAGCTGTACCTCTTCCTCTTCTTCGGCCTTCCCTGCTCTTGTCATCGTCGTCGCCATCCGATGCATGTGCTTTCGTGTTGGCTATTGAGGCCATCATCTCTAATTACAGGCGCGGTACAAAATCGAACGATCCGTTCAGTCCTTGTGCAGGGTGGAACAGGCGGAACCCTCAAGAAGGCGACGATGTCACAAGGACCGCATGGTCATCCCCAAAAGCTGCTCGCTTGAATCCTCCCTAACAAGAGAAAATTAGGCCAAGAAGGGTCGAACGAACGTTATGATAAGGACTCGTACCCGCTGTCATTACCATAAGACGGGGGAGATTCGTTACTTCCGCTTCCGCTGCCCGGTCGACCAGGCCCGCCGCCCGTGTTGCCTGGGATCACACTGGTGTAGGTGCCTTGCTGCATTGCATCCGCTTCTTTGGAGTCAGCGATAGAGCTGCCGTTTGAATGCGATGCGCCATTCGTATCGATGTCGGTCGCTGCAGCGAAGTTCGGATACGCAGCAAACAAGGCCGACAGATACCGTGCCTTGGACCGAGAAACGTGTGGGATAGAGGGGTCGAGTGGCTCTAGGATGGCGTCGATTAACTCACGGAACTCGTTGAAATGGTGTGTGGATAGAAATATGTTCAGGACCTGTACAGATGTGAAGCAAAGTTAGCTAACGTCACCTTGTCCAACGACGGGCCACACGCACCATCTCAAGGATGGGTTGGATTGAAACGTAGTGAGAGATAAAGTTCTTGGTCGAGCGCTTCGAAATGTCCAAGAAGTAGAGAGCTATCTGGAGGGCCTGGTGAGGCTGGCCCATGCACCAGAGGCACTCAGCGCGCTCCCCAAGAATCCAAAGTTTGAACATCATATAAATGTTGATGGGCAAAGGGTTGTCCGATTGCATTAGAATCTCCAGATCCTGCGCGTAGAAGAGAACCAAAGTGTGTGAGAGACTTAAAATCAACCTTAGGAGATTAGGTAACTGACCTTGTCCATCGTATCCAGAGGCAGAAGAAGTGGCTGCAACGTGGTGTTCGGCAGGAAAGTATTATGATACGGTACAGAAGCAAAGGAAGGGGGCTGCCGATCACAGCCATCGTTCCGTCTATCCCCTGCGTTGTTGATATCCCCCTCGTGCCGAGGATGTTTGCTTGGTGGCATTTCTCCCTATGCACCATAAGAGTTCTATCAATGCTCACAAACATTGTGCTCATAAGAGAGGCTCGTACAGAATATTCGTTGCGATAGGCCTGTTCAGCGTTATCGTTGTTCTGGCTTCCTTCCGCATGATACTCCTGCACAAATTATATTGATCACTATATTCGTCAACAACAGCCAGGCTAAGGGTCGCTCACCTCAGGTTGCTTGCGCTTAGAGGAAAAGCGGTACGTCTGCTGTTGTTGACGGAATTGCTGGTAGCCCGACATAGACGATGGAATCGAGGATGAGGAGCTCAACAGCGGCGGCAACTGATGCCCACCTCCTGTGCATAGCGGAGGTCAATAACGCCACTACATCTAGACGCATTCAAATCCGTACCAAACTCGGGGTAGATGGTAGACTTGAAGATGAATATGCCCTTCATGATGTTGCCTACAACACCGAACATCTTCTCCACCATTTGTAAGTGCGAGATGGGGACGTGGACAGAGGTTTTGGCGTTTCGGGGGATCGCAGCGGCTTGCAATGACATAGGTATCGTAGGGTAGTAGGAGCCTTTCTTAACCTCTTGCAGTTTCTCCTGTTGCACACAGGTCCAACATCATGTTAGAGCAAGGAAGTGAAAGGGTTGACGGTTGGTGGTCTCGGAAGCTTGCGAAGTACGTACGAAGGTGGGGAAAATGTTCTGTGTGAAAGAATGAATAGAACAGAACATGACAAAACAGAACAGAATAACATGAAATGTGCGAGTGGTGTGAAGTTGTTGTCAGTATGCGCCATTGATGGAAGCGAAAACGAACCCCGCCGTGTTGATCCGTGAGAGTGGATGCACGCTGATAATGGACTTATGCTTAGTGTGCGAGATGCAGAAATGCGTACCTCGGCGGTGAGGCTGTTGTTGTCGGTCATGCAAAACCACGCATACATCTGCAAGCAAGATATGTATACACTGCTTCCTAGACACCCGATGCGCTTGCAAATCTCCATAGCTAGGGTCAAGTAATATGCACACTTGGCGAGTCCCTGTTCCATCAAGATTGAGTGACACTACCATGCTGATGGGAACTTGCTGATGTCTCGTACGTCTTCTTCGGTAACTGCCCAGAAGCGGGAGTGGTAGGCCATCGGAAGTAAGACCAGTGATATCGACGAATCCGTTTGGTCGAACACAAAGCTCAAATGATCCCTGAAAATATAAATAATCAATTGATTGAACAACACGTAAAAAAGAACCTGCCTTACCTTGCAATGCTATAAAACTCAGTTGCCCGTTCAATATGGCCTTCCATAAGAGCGCCACTATACAATATCCAGTAGATGGACAACGAGAGAGGTGAACGCTCTTCGGCTCCCTCGTCCGTGCACATTATGTATCTGAATGATTGTGTTTGTGTTGGTCGATACTCAGAGTTACTAGTTGCTGTCTACATACCTAATATTATCGTCCTCCAGCGCGGCAGGGTGCAACGGATTGAGGAGCCATAGATTATGACTGTAGCAATCCCTGCACACCGAAGATAAGGCGTTACTACTTCATGGTGAGCGGGGGAAAGTGGGACCGGTACCTATAGGTCTCGCACAGTTTCATCAGATGAAGGTGCGTATCCGCATTCCACAAGCCAAGCTTTCTCTCCTATGTAAAAAATGACTGTCAGATCGCTGTAACTTGATAGCATGAGCATGCAATGCAGTTAGCCTTTGCGCTGGGCAGACAATCTTACCCGTGAACCAGAGCCGTAGAGAAAGCGAAGCATGCTATCTCTACAGCTCTGTTTCAGGTTGTTTTGTGGTATTTGTTCCTATATAGATATATATGGAAGCGGCGAGAGCGGAAGAAATGGATAGGGGTAGAGGAGATTGGGAGGCACCGCAGAGGAATGAGG